>RCUC01169700.1:0-49261 GCA_003697995.1 Taxidea taxus jeffersonii
TCCAGCCCAGTCCCTTTTTGATTTCCAAGCTTAACCACTTCAGTTGGAAGAAAAGCACATAATTCAAAATTAATGGATCTGAAGCCAAACTCCTAATATCCCCCCCAAACTATTCCTCCTCTCATATTCTTCATTATTTCAATAAATGATAACTATCCCTGTGGTGGTACAGCCAAAATCGCTGAAGTCATGTTTATTTCTCTCACTCATAAAGTCCAAATCTGTCAATAAATCCTTTGGTTCTATCTTCAAACTTTGGTTCTATCTTCAAATTTCTGTATTCAGAAATTGGGGCATGTGGCTGACTCAGTTGGTGAAGTGTCTGACTCTTGCTTTTGGGTCAGGTCATGATCTCAGGGTTGTGAGGTCAGGTGCCACGTTGGACTCCATGCACAATGGAAAGTCAGCCTGAGATTCTCTCTCCCTCTCCCTCTGCCCCTCCCCCCTTCTCTCTCTGTCTCTCTCTTTCTCTTCCTTTCTAAAATAAAATAAAATAAAATAAAGTTGTATTCAGAAACATATCACTTCTCATCACCACTACTATTAGTATCTGGTCCAAGTAACAATGACTCGTCCCACCTGGATTATTACAATAGTCTTCTAACACTGTAGTAGAATTGGTCTGTATTAAGTAATTTAGATAAGTAAGATAAGATGACCTCTATTCACAACCTAGAGTATCTTCCCTTCTTAGTCAAGGTCTAAATTCCTTACCATGGCTTAAAAAAACATCTTCCACTTTCTCTTGCTTATCCTCTGTCTTGCTAGACTCCAAGATGTTCCTAAAACTGTCTTAGTGCAGAGTTTTAGCTTCATTTTTTCCCCAGCCTGGAATAGTCTTCTCACAGTTTGCCACATGGCTCACTCCTTTTCTTCCTTTAAAGCTCTGTTCAAATACCACCTTCTCAGGAAAGCCTTCACTGATTGCCATCTGAAATGCATGCTCCTCATTCTTCTGACAACTCTTCCCATTTTCTACTTTATTTTTCAGCATGTACCATACTACATAAATCTTCTTACCTGTTTCTCTTCACTTAAAAATAGATTCCATGAGGGGTGCCTGGATGGCTCGGTCAGTTAAGCATCTGACTCTTGATTTCAGCTCAGGTCATGATCTCAGTTTCCTGGGATTGAGCCCCGAGTCAGTCAGACTTCATGATCAGTCCAGAGTCTGCTCAAGATTCTCTCTCTCTGCCCCTCCTTCTTGCTGTCTTTCTGTCTCTCACTCAAATAAATAAGTAAATAAAATCTTTAAAGAAAACTAAAAAAAATTGTAATGAAAATAAAAATAGGTCCCATGAATAAAAAGGACTTTCATTTGCTATCAGTCTTCACAGCCTATGATAGCACCAGACATTTAGTAGGCACTTAATATAAATACTTGTTGACTAAATATATAAATAAATGAAGATAAAGGCAGAGAGCAGGAGACTCTTTCAATTGTCTAGGTGAGAAATTATGGTGGCTTGAACCAGGGTGGTAACTATGGAGGTATTGCTAGATTACAGAGGAAAAGCTAACAAAAATCTTGAGATTCTTGTTACTGTTATTTGTCTCAGAAGCAGAAATCTGCACTGTACCTGAAAACCCCCCTTTGGGGGTTCCTTTATGTGAAGCATCACCCCAAAGGACTTGCTCTCCATGTGCCAACAATATTGTGATTGTTAGTCTAGAGAACTGAGGACAAGAGCCTGAACTAGGGTTGTTAGATAAAATGCAGGATACACAGATATATTTGTATATCAGATACACAAAGAATAAAATTTAAGTATGTCCCAAATATTGGATAGGACATATTTATACTAAATATACATGTACATATAAATATATGTATAATATTGCATGCATACTATACATTCACAATATTATATATATATACATATATATGTAAACATTGCATGGGACATATTAATGCTAAACATATATACTTATATATTACATTTGTTATATATATTTATAATCACATCAAACCATCTTTTTAAATTTAACCTTGTTTATTAATTTGTTTGTTTATAGCTAAAGATGGCAACCCTAATGTGGACTCCTGAAAATTCTTTGAAGTAATGAATGTTACTTTGAGTATTCTTCAAGAAAAAAAAAAAATTCTAGCTTTTTGTCAATAATAATAAACTGGGCGAGCCCTATTTTTTCATCCCAAATATCTATTTTATTTTGCAGTGATAGGGGTTATGAAAGTTCAGAGTTATGGTTTAATTGTCTTTAATTTCACTTATTCACTAAAGAATAATTTTCAGCCAATAACAATATCAAAATAGAAAAATTATCTATCTCTATATTCTAGTTAATTAATATTACTTTGTACCTAATAAAATTAGATTTATTTCACAATTCTCTCAAGAATGTTTGACTAATAGTCTGCACCTAACTCAATCTAAATTTTTCAACAAATGGAGGCCAGACCTGAGTTCTGCTCCACTCCTCTCCCCCACCTCTCCTCCCAACCCCCACCTCTCTTAGGTTTATGCCATGCACAGATCACATGCTATGTCATGATCTCAGGATCCTGCCTGGAGTCAGCATTGAATGGACTTCTTCCATCTTACCAATGTGTTCCTTGGTCCTTTAACTCCTACGTTTGACCAGAGCTCAGTAATAGGTGAAGAAAAGTCACAGAGAAAGGAGAGGAGCAGAGTAGTCTTAATCATATGAGCATAAGTAGAAAAGAATTCAAAACAGGGTGTCTTGGATAGAACTGACAGCTCCTACAGCTACATTTACATAACCCTTTAGAGATTAAAACACATTATCTCAAAGGTTATCTCATTCATATTTTATTTGTTTATTAATCTAGTTGTTATTTATTTATTTATTTTAAGATTTTATTTGTTTATTTGACAGTTAGAGATCACAAGTAGGCAGAGAGGCAGGCAGAGAGAGAGGAGGAAGCAGGCTTCCCGCTGAGTAGAGAGCCTGATGCGGGGCTCGATCCCAGGATCCTGAGATCATGACCTGAGCCGAAGGCAGAGGCTTTAACCCACTGAGCCACCCAGGCACCCCAAATTGTTATTTATTTTTAACAAATATAGGCATTGTGGTTCATGTATGGAAGTACTGAGTGAAAAGGTAGGTGGGCCCTAAGTTGCGGAAATACAGTCAGTGATCTAATTCAAGCCCAGAGTGCTTCACCTTCTCCACCAGAGGCCTCTGGCAACTAGTTCTGAGTGAAAAGGAGGAAACTCTCAAAAACAATGTCCCTTTGGGTCACCTGGGTGGCTCAGAAGGTTAAGCATCTGCCTTTGGCTCAGGTCATAATCTCGGAATCCTGGAATTGAGCTGAGTTTCAGGCCCCCTGCTCTCTCTCCCTCTGCCCCTTCCCCCCCTACTCCCTGCTCTTGTTTTCTCTCGCTCAAATAAATAAATAAAATCTTTTAAAAAAAGCAATGTATCTTCTATCTAAAGGAATTCTGGATGAATAGAAACTTAAAATAACTCCAAATTTATCAATATACTGAACTTTTGGAGACATCAAGTGATTTTATGATTGTCTCTTTTAGGAAAATTTTTTGGGGGGGATGGAAAGAAAAATAAAAACTTAAAAATGGTCAAAGACTTAAATCTGTATTCAAATATTAATATATCTTATATAATCACAATAAGGGAGTTGTATTCAAGATTATTTGGAGACCAATGGGTTTTATAATCTGTCCTTATCCTATATATTTAAGCAAATCTTTTCCAAAAAATCTACTTAATTTTCAGTAATTCTTTAATTGTTTTTTCCTTTGCTAGAATATCACTTTATCTTAAGATCCTTGTATACCACCTTGTTCACAATAGTTGCTTAAGATAAATTTCTCTATTGATGAATAAATTAGAATAGTCACTATGCCCTTATGAGAAATCGCTCCTCTGGGCAAGTTATTTTCTCAGCATTCTGTGCTACTGTAACTCTTTTGTTCAATTCTTCTTAATTGCATGTGTTGGTTGCTCCATCTGAAATGTGTTCTCAATCTTTCTCTTTGTGTCCAAATACTACCCATTCTTTAAATTCTTGTTCAAATGTCACTGGTGCTCTGAAGTCTTCACTGATATTTTCAATGTACACTGTTCAATCCTATTTCTAGACTTTAGTCACCTATAGAATTTAAATTTAATTATATGCCATTTAACTATATGTTCTTTTTATTCCTTCTCTCTTCAGATTAATGACATCTTGAAATCAGAACATCTGATTCATTCACTTCCACCTAGATCAAATTTCTATCTAAACACTTAATGATTTATTGATGAGATGAGTAGAAATAATGGTTGTTAACATCTACTAAATGAACAAGCAAGGAGTGGGACCAGTGAAGAGCACAGGAATTCAGAGACTAGGAATAAAGAGCTAACACTGTTGGGTCAGTACCTTGACTATAATATTAAGAGTTGAAAAATAGCTTAATGCTGTACATATAATAAGGGCTTAATAAATATTTATGGAATTCATATTTTAATAAATTAAGGCCAAATTTATGCCCATGCTTAATTAAGACCCTGTTAACAACTCCAACAGCATTCACCTTAGAGCCATTCAAAAAGTGAAATCACTGCTTTTATTTTCCAGTCTTTTGTTTTGGCCATATAAATAAGCTTAATCCAGATGATTTGAAAAGCATATGTGAACATTACTAGACTTGGTATCAGCCTTTTACATCAAAGCCATTAGAAGCAGTAAAAAGATTTTAATTAAATTGCTGTTGTATATTGACAAAGCTAAAATTGTGGGAAAATACCTAGAAGTAATAATTAAATAAAAATATTGACAAGGATCAGGACACAGAACTTAGTTAAGGGCACCTGGGTGGCTCAGTCAGTTAAGCATCTACCTTTAGCTCAAGTCAAGATCCTAGAGTCTTGGGATCAAGTCCTGCATTGGGCTCCCTGCTCAGGGGGGAAGTCTGCTTCTTCTTTTCCCTCTGCACATCCCCCCTGCTTGTGCTCTCTCTCTATCTCTCAAATAAATAAATAAAATATTTTAAAAAAAGAATTGTCTTAGTTAAGTGCTTTAGAATATCAACCATAACTTAGTATTTTTACGTGAACACCAGGTCATGATGATCAGTTATTAGTACACACCAGAGAGAAAGTTGCAGATGCAAATTAAAACAGTAGGAGACATGGAACTAAATAGGAAATCCAGCAGTAACCACAGACATTTCATTAAGTCAATTGTATTAGCTAGACTTTGTGTCATTTGCCTTTTTTATTTTTTAAGAAAAGGTAGTAAATGCTCTGCAGCTGCATTGTTCCCAACAAAGCAATGTGGCTAAATTTTTCAGAATTAGTGAAACATAAACTGAAATAATCTTTTTCCAAATGGATCTCTCCAGGTCTGGAAAGACTTCCTAATTACCATGGCTGTGTCTCCTGACTGTTACGTCACCACTCCAAGACTGAGTTATGTCAATCTCATTGATGCATTGCTCAATTATTCTTTCAAAATTATTTGTACAAATAATATACATGGAGTTATTCTCCATCTTCTACAATTCCATGCCAGGGACTTTGGTGAGGGCTTACTCTATATCCTGAACATCTAGCATCTATCACTTGAAGGTGACATCCCTGCTCTTAGGACACAGGTCACAATTTTTTCCAAGCTCTCTGTCTTTTTGAGTATTTCCTATAGGCAATATTTAAAAATGCATCTTCAATGTTAAGCAAAATGTGAAGCAATTATGAAAGCTAAGCGTTCTCCTTATGTCATATTCCATATAACACCATAATTTCAGTTGAACAGGGGGCAGGATGTCCAAAAACCAATATTTCCAGACACTAACCTTGCTTTCTCAGATTGGGCATCACAGTTGTGTGTAATGCAGTAAGGATCACAGCGCTTACACATCACTTTGCGGTTTACAATACATGGTCACCTATATGACATTTGCACCGGAGTACATTAGCAAGGTTCAGCTGAGTCCAGACTTCTAAAATAACAATTTACTGCAAGTATAAAATGATTGTGGAACACTTCAGATTTTTTTAACAAGGAAAACAAAAGTGGGGGAATTGTGTAACTATGCATGAACTTGCCCTCTATCAGCCACATTTTTATGAATAACCCTTTTGCAAATACTGTGGACATGATCTTTTGGATGTTCCCATCAGAATTACCTGTGTGGCGTATAAAAATACGGAATCTTGGGCTCTGTCTCATATCTCTGGAGTCACATTCTGCATGCAAGTTAGAGAGGATGGGTTTCCCAAATTGGTGTATTTTTACTAAACTTCATTAGTTCATTCTGAGGCACATATTCGATGGTGAAATTTTGGCACTTGCAATATTTTATTTTATGCAAGCAAACACTTTTTATACCTTAAAAACCTTAAGCCTGGAGCAAATTAGTTGACACCTATTCTTTAGAAGTAGCTGATAAATAACAGGAAAATAGACTGACTTCATTAGTATGGTAAACCATCCATGGGCTAGATTGTGCTTAATTGCTATTTTAGTAGAGATACCTAACTGTTTCATTCTTGGTATGAAACACTTTTCCAAAAGCACATAAGCCTCAGTCAATTATATTTACTTCTTAATTTGGCCTGCCTCGGTTTTTCTCTCTTTTCCTTTCTTAATAGCAGCTTTTCATTGAACTTGAAGCAAGTGGCCCCCAAAACTCTAATCTGTGCAGTCTTTTGAAGAAGTCACATTACTTGGTGCTAATTTACTTCCGTTACTTCATTAAATGACTCGGGGCTTTCAGATAATTTTGGTAAGTGTTTTTTCCTCCTAAATACTGATATCATTCAGGGTAGATGAATCCAACTGTGCTTATCCATTTCAAGTTACATAGATAATCATTTTCACTGTGCAAATTAGTAGAGATCATCATTGTACAGCATGATTTTCATTAGGAGATTGGAATTCATATACATCCACATATACTAACTGTCTGTTACACTCAAAATATTTTTTTGGCTTCTTATCTCTTAGAACAGAAGATCTAAAGTGTATAAACAAATATCTCACCCAAAATGGTGAATTCTATTGATAGGCCTGGTTTCAGTATAGGACACTGATGTCTTTTTTTTTTTTAAGATATATTTATCTATTTTAGAGAGAAAGAGCGCGAGTGTGCATGCAGGAGCGAAGTGGGGAGGGGCCAGAGGGAGAGAGAGAGAATGTCACACAGACCTCCTGCTGAGCACAGAGCCTGTTGTGGGGCTCCATCCCAGGACCCTGAGATCATGACCTGAGCCAAAATCAAGAGTCAGACATTCAGCCGGCTGAGTTAACCAGGTGCCCCATCAGCACAGACAATGATGCCTTACTAAACACACACACACACACACACACACACACACACACACACACACACATACACAAATACTACTCTAAGTAGAAGTGTTTCAGTGTTTCGGACCATTTTAACAATCAGTTTACAAATGGTCTCTGACTCCTCGGAAAAATTATTCTGTCTTCTCGTTTCCTGACTGCCACCTCCTTCATCAACACACATTATTTCTCCTACTTTTCCTCATGATGGTGCCTAATCTCCCTTACCAAAGCAACTGTCTCTGGTACTCTCAGCTTTCTCTCACTTGCTTATAGCTTGCTTTCCTCTCTGTTTAATGCTGTTTCAGACCACTTGACCTATGTTCTTGTAGTTCTCCAGAGACTTCTTTTCTTTCTGCTCATAAAAAGGGCTCATTCATAATCCCAGTTTCTACTTGTCCTCTGCCTACACTTTAGGTACTATGGTATTGGTGCTATTTTCATCAAATTTTGTACCTCTGTTACCTTTTTTTCTTTTCTGAAGTGCAAAATCAAAGACCAAAGTACAAGGGCAAGTGTTGTTTCTTCCAGATGTAGGACAGAGTGAAAGCTAGTCTCAGTATACTTGAGGCTCAATATAACTCTCTGTGCTTCCTGGGAGGGGTTTGGGAGGACAGGAGACACTTATTCAATTTTGTGAAGTATTTTTTAAAGTATTTTTAATTAGAATTAAGATTAATTTAATATTACATTAGGTCAAAACACAAACTCAAATACTATTTTTGTTAGCTCAGTTACATCTTGCAAATATTTTGGTGTTCTCGCAAGTTTAGGTAACAAGATTTTTTTATTTGGTTGGTTTTTGTTTGGTTGGTTTTTTTCCTTCTGCTCTTCCAACAAAGTTTTTTTTATATTTGTAGCTCACTTAGCACAAGATGTCTGAATATATGGGCTGAAATGTTATATAAAATAGTCTCTCTGATTAATTCCAGCTAGTTTCTAGTAAGAGAGTTCCTGAGACTATTACCTCTGGAGCTCAGGAACTTTCAGGTAAATGCCATTGTGTAATGAGACTTTTTGTGTCTGCTTCCCAGATCTCTCCTCATACTTAAAGCCTGTAAGCATCAGACATAAAGTCAATGAATGCAGAATTCTTATATTACTATTATATTTAGATACAAACGTATTTGCAATAATAGTGTAAGGTAATCGCCGCCTGGACACTTTGTACCTTGGTCATCAGCAGTCCAGCCAACTCCTAGTATGGGCTTTCTCATTGAGAGTCATACCAAACCTGACAGACCCTATAAGGGAACTGGGTCAAGACAGGCAGGGGCGTGTTGGTGGATTCTTTCTGGATTAGAATACACAACAGGATGAATACTCACTCTGCAACTTAGAAACCATTGATGGGATTTCTTTCTTTCCTTGGTAAAGAAGAATTCTATTTTCTGAGGGTAGCACACCAGCTATTCCTAGCTGTCTGTGTGACCATTAATCTCCTTGGAGTGAGGGAGATCACTAACTTCCAAAACCTCTCTTTGGCCAGGAGTTCCCCTTTCTCATGTCTACTGCTCTTGGGAGCAACAGGAGGTGACATGAATGTTAACTTTGTTTTAATTCATATACTGAGTCTGTGACACTCTGTGAAAAGCTGCTTCATCTAAAGAGAAAAAAAGCTATTTAGTCCTATGTCTGAGTCTGAAAAATTAGTTTCTCTTGAGACTGAAAGGTGTTCACATCATTCTTTTTATTGAGTCAAAAGCCAAGGCTCATCAATGACACTGTGTGATAATAGAAAATATGTATTGGTCTCTGTCCCCAGTTCCTGGCACAGAGCCCTTAAGACCTTTATAATTTTTTTAAGTGATAAGAATACTAGGAGCATCTCTTGCTCTAATACTGGTCTTTGACCTTTGTTTCTGACACAGAACTCCGAAAACCCTTGTAGTTTCCCAGGTTATAAGAATGTCTTTTGCACTAGTGAGGCAATTCTGGCTGGGTTCCTGGTTGGCTCCTGGATGAGGGATAATCATGGGAAAGACCAAGCCATCATCAGGATCTGGGAATTTTCAGCTTGCCTCACATTCTCTTCAGAAGGGAGAAGGGCTAAAGATGATTGATAATTCCTATATGATGAAGCCTCCATAAAGTCCCCAAAATAGGAAGTTTGCAAAGCTTCCATGTTGATGAACAGGGAGAGGAGAGGGGAGAGTGCCATGCCTGTACAGGGCATGAAAGTCCTGTACTTCTTTCTACATACCTTGCTGTACACGTCTCTTCCATATGGATGTTTATCTGTATCCTTTATCATATCCCTTTATAATAAACTGGTCAATATAAGTGTTTTGCTGTGTTCTGTGAGCCACTCCAACAGATTAAGTGAACCCGAGGAGAGGGGCATGGGAATTCTGAGTTATAGCTGATAGGTCAGGAGCACAGGTAAAACGCTGGGCTTACGATTGCCATCCGAAGTGAGGTGAGGTTAGTCTTGTGGGACTGAACACTTAACCTATGGGATCTGACACTATCTCCAGATAGACAGTATCAGGATTCAGTTGAATTGTAGGACACCCAGCTAGTATCACAGAAATTGCTTGGGGTGAGGAAAAATTACCAATTATTTGGACCAGAGTGTCAAAAGTGAAGGATTCTATATGAGTAGTAAAGGACACTCCAAAGATAAAGATCCATAATAGGTAAAAACTGGGTTTTTCCTTATATAGGAAAGAAAAAAACCTGAGTTTTTCTCTCAGTCACCCATGATACAGAGGAGCAGCTGTGCTGCGATCAGTTACTAAAGGTAAAAGTTATCAAATGGAATTTAGAGATAGATAACACCTGGGAAGTTCGTTCACTTGATGCACAAGGATGCACTTGATGCACAAACTAAAGAAAAAGACACAATATTCTCTCCTTTAGTTATTGTTATCTGTAATAGCCCAAAGTAAAAGAACATGCTCAATTGGATCTTGATGGGAGACCAAACTCAGATTTCAATGAGTCTGAGCTTTAGTCACTAGACTCAAAATCACTCACTATAGGTAAAGCTTGTGCAGGGACCATAGAAAGTACTTCTGAGACCTCAGGTCACCAAGATGGTGATCAAGGTTGGGAGAGGAGGACAAATCAAGAAAGTATTAGAACCAGAGTATAATATGAAGGAGTTATTTCATTTTATGAATCAGTATCATCAGCTTCCTGAGAACCTTCACGGAAGTGGATTGTGAGAGTGACAAATTTGGGGGCTGTGTGTTTGGTTTTGAATGCTGCAGGGTGGAAGAACATGTTTGGTTTGATTGAAGACCCACTACTCACTACTCAATAATCACAGATGGCTATATGCGATCCAGACACACTTGAGGTTATTCCTGAGGGAACAGCCAGATTGGTGGGCTGGTTAAAAGCCACTGTAAGGTCTGTTTAATCTCAGAAAGAGGACTGTCCATTTCTACCTATGAATCCCAAGTAGAATAACGAAGAGGAAACACCTGATATACTTTGTATGTAAACCATGTGGGACAGGTTTTATGATGAGTGGGATATTCTTCTGCTTAATATGTCCATCATTCATCTCATGGCAAATACTATAGTTAAGGAGGTTCCATGCAAGTGGACACCTCATATAACCTCACCATTGCAAAACCAAAGGACAGTTGGCAAAGCCTTACAGAATTAGCTATTTCAGCTTCCCCTCATGGGTCTTAGAGATGCTAATGAAATTTTAAGTTAATGAGCAGGAGAATGGGGAAAGGCAGAGGAGAGGATTAAGACTCTGGTCTTAGCAGACTGGGGATTTTCAAACAGTTATTAAAGAATAAGGTGGATAAAGCAAATAGTGATAGAAATGAAAGAAAGGGGGGGAGGAGAATCATCAGATTCTCTCCAACAGAGGAAAATTTTTTAGATAGTTATTAAGAAATGAGATGAATAAGGGGCACCTGGATAGCTCAGTCAGTTAAGCATCTCCCTTCCACTCAGATCATGATTCCAGGGTCCTGGGATGGAGCCACAGGTCAGGCTCCCTGATCAAAAGGGGATCTGCTTCTCCCTCTGCCCCTCCTCTGCTCATGTCCTCTCTCTTTCTCTCTCTCTCTCTCTTTCAAACAAATAAATAAAATCTAATTTAAAAAAAAGAAATGGGGGGACGCCTGGGTGGCTCACTTGGTTAAGCAGCTGCCTTCGGCTCAGGTCATGATCCCAGCGTCCTGGGATTGAGTCCCACATCTGGCTCCTTGCTCACCAGGGAGCCTGCTTCTCCCTCTGCCTCTGCCTGCCTCTCTGTCTGCCTGTGCTTGCTCTCTCTCTGACCAAAAAAAAGAAAGAAAGAAAGAAAGAAATGGGATGAATAAAATGGACATTGAAGGTGTTAGAACAAAGATTTTAGTACAACACTACCAAAGGGTGGGTAGACAAAGGGACCCTCTGTTGACAACCTAATATTAAAGTGCCCAAGACAAGTCCAGTCTATTTCTCACAGTTCAGAAAAAATTTTAAAAGCCTGAGGCAGAGATGAAAAGTTATGGAAACCTGGCCAACAATTGCTTGTAGTTGGTGAACAGATTACTCAAGTTCAAGACTGACAAAAGGCCAGAGTACACTGACTTGACCCCTTACTGGAGATGCAAAGTCTTTTTCACAGAGTAATTAAAATGGTCAGGGGTACAAAAGAGACATTTCCAGCACTCCTTGATACAGCAGACCATGCCCTGTGGTACCATACTCCATTGGTGAAGCCCTAACATGGGCTATGGTTAGATTGAGAGAACATAAAAATGTGAATGCCAGTAAGACAATGAAAGTTGGAATGTTCAAACAGGCTCTATGTAAAGTGGTTGTGTCTCTTTTACCTGAATGTTTTATGAAAACAGATATCTGTTCTGGCTGGGGAACACTTCCCCTATCTAGCATGGTGAAAACAAAACCTGTTGAGAAAATCCTAATAGAGGCTACAGTTAGGAACATAAGAGTTGATGGAGTTACAGTGAAAGTTTGTGGAAGAATTGGTATGTTTGAAAAGGCTTAATTGCCTGATTGTATTTGGGGGATAGACAGTGTGTCTGCTTGCAGAACGTTTCCCATGCCTATTATTATAAAATAGAAGGCATGTAAATTCACTCTTCAAGCAATATTAATCATGATAAATGTAAACCAGTAATATTGCCTGAACCCACAGAGTGTGGAACAGGAGCTGGATTTCTGGTAGGGACAAATTCTCTGTGAGACAGCCCTCTTTGCAACCTATACCAGGCTTATGGCAAAGACTGTGGGCAACTCCCAGCAGTAACTAATGGAATTTTGACTGGAGAATTTCCACTGGAAGCGTATTTACTATCCTATTATCAGACATTAATTGAAGCTACCCTGATAGATGAAGGGTATGAAATTATCTTAAAGCCTAAAATAGCTACAATGTAAGAATGATATCAGAGGGTATGGCAATACTCAGGAAACTTCCATTAATGGAAATTGTTTGTACAGGATCGTGCTGTCTGGGAAATGAAAGGAGGAGATACTCATGAGCAGGGAGTTTCTTTCCCCCCAGGACTGGCTCTGGAACTGCATGAGGAACCGCTGGATTCCACTGTCACTTAGACAGTGCCCTACAAACAGCTTTCAACTGATCGACACAGAGCGGCTTGGTTTGTGGATGGCAGTGCCACTGAAAATGAATAACATCCTGTTTGCAAGGCCACCACTCTGAATGAAGAAAGCAGAAACAAATCAGCTCAGTGGTCTCAATCATATGCTGTTTTTCTAGTAGTGATGGAAGAATGCAGTGAAAAAAGCCACTATGTTTGGGCTTCTGGTGATTGAGCAGTGGGCAATGGGCTGGCCATATGCTCTGGCAGGAAGGCAATGGAAACCTGGCCAGTTAAAGGGATATTGATATGAGGCCCTGCCCTATGGAAATCACTATGGGAATTTGAGGGGCACATTAGAGTCAGACATGACAATGCCCATCAAAAGATTCCCTTTCTAGGTTTAGAAGGTGATTTGAAATCAATAATCAGATATCCCCATGTGCTCATCTAAGGTGGCCAGTGAGGTCCACGAAATGAGTAGATGTGTGAGTACTACAACAGTGTGACATCCTTTTGCACACTCTGAGGCATGAGGTGCCAGTAAGAACTGCCTCCCAGCAAAAGGGCCTGTCACTGCAGATGGCTATGTGGCAGATTCTCTGTCAGGGAGGGATTGACCATCGCTGGCAAGTGAGATTGATGCTGGTGGCCCTGGAGGCTATGAATGGGTCCAGACAGGAATAGACATTGACTCTAGGCTGGGTTTTGCTTACCTAGCGGTAGGTGTTAATGTTCAGAATCCTATAAAAGAAATTGATCAGAAGATATTGCATCAATTTGGATGGCTGACCATCATTTCTTTAGACCAAAGGACATATTTTACAGTTTATTGTATCCAACAAAGGTCAGAGAGCTATCCTCCTCAGAGGACTAGTTTTATGTAGAAACATTGGTGAGTAAAAAAGATGAGATAAAGCATGAAGGACTGGCTTAAACACCATTATGAACATGTGCTGACACTCAGCATGAACATGACTTAAATTATGTTCCCCCTGGATAGATTCCTATTTTCCTAGTGGGTCTGGGGAAAAGAAGGTGGGAAAGATGCTGGTATACTTTCACTTCAAGTTTTTCCCCCTACTTGTTGCAGTGGTCCTACAATCGGGGCTGCAACCACAAGAGCTGGAACAGGGATGATTCCAAAACAAGAAATTGCAACTGAACTTTAAACCTTTTGTCAGAATGCCTAAAGGCCTGATGGGGCAGGATATGCCTTCATCACATCAGCAAGACTGGGGCTAACAGTGAAAGCAGCCATATTGCCTGGTGGTAAAAACAGTTCACTAGTCCTGCACCTGGGTAACTTTGCTCTATGTGAACAGGAGTGGACTGAGGGGGAAGCACTTGCCCCACTAGTATTGCTGCCAGAATTCTAGATCAGCACAATGGTCAAACCTGAAGACCTCTCTGAAGGTAGAACACTTTGGCTATAAATGGAGAGGAGGAAAAGTAGCCAAGGGTAAAGTAATTGAATAAATAAGCTTTATAATAAAGGGAATCCAATAGCACATTAACATCTCAAAAGAGGCTTTGAATAAGAGATGATACTGTCTCTCAGCTCAATTATATCCGATGGCTGAAAGGATAGAGCCACGTGTTTGGCTAGACCACTCCTGCTCACAGAATCTGACAGGATGGAATGGAAGTCTACAGACCTGAGGGGTCTGGCCCAGGGAGACATTTTTCATATGACATGATGATGGACTAGAATGATTATTGATGTCTACACAGGATTCTAGTAATGTGCCAATATCTTTTGAATGATATATTATTTTGCTCTAAAGTGTCTATGGCCAGAGACTGGAGGGTAGGCTGTGAGAGAAGAGAAAATAAAATATCTATTGGTCTTTGCCCTCCATTTCTGGCATGGAGCTCCTAAGACTTGTCATTTCCTAAGTGATAAGAACGCTTGGAGAATCTCTTGTTTTAATATTAGCCTTTAACCTCTGTTCCTGGCACAGAGCTCCTAAAACCCTAGATAGTGTCAGAGTTGCCTGGAACTGTAGGACACCCAGCTGGTGTCACAAAAAATTACTTGGTGTGTGGGTGGGGGGGTGCGGGGGGATCTTTACACATTTGGTGACCAGAAGTGCCAGAAATGGTTTTATGTGAACAGGAAAGGAGACTCACATAGAAGAAACACACAGTTGGGAAGATGTGGGGTTTTCCCTGCACAAGTGGAAATCTGAGTTTCTCATTTTTAGATGCCATGTCCATAAGAGGAGTTAAATAAATATTTATTGAATTGAACAGAATGTACTCGGGACCAGACAGATGACTTGCAGCATTTCCATTCCTACTCAAACGGAAGACTCACAGTACAAAATACAATCATTCTCCTTCATAAGGACAAAATAATCTCAGATTAAAGTGAAGTTTATTTATATTCATATAGAACTGATATGCAATCCTCCCTCCCCCCCAAAAAAAAGACTAGTTCTGTATGATTGCAATAGCATCTAATCAGTTACAATTTGTGTAGTTTCTTGTTTCTTTTTTCCTAGAATGCTATCTACATTTACATGATCAGCATGATACATATAAAAATACATGTTAATGTGAATTCAATCTGAATGATACCAAGTGTTATGAGTTTTATGGAACTGATTCACCAGGTGGGAATGCTTGATTTTTTTTTCCCCTTGCAAATTTTTTAAAAACATTTTGGAATTTAAGAGCTAGTGAGAAGCTTAATTAAAGTGAAACAGGGGGAAAAAAAAGTCTTTGAAGGAATGATCTTAAGATACCTAATATTTAGATACCTTACGATACCTAAATTTCAGTAAGTCATTGTACCAAATAATTATGTACTGAAGGAATTTTCAAGCTTTCTAATGTTTGTTTCGTATCTTTATTTTTTTTCCCCCGCTGTCTGATTCCAGGATTTAAGTTCCTTTTGAAGACTGGAAGTAAATTGTGGGATTTACTTTCTCTCCCACTTTGAGTTTTTTGAACTAACATTTCTAATCAAGATTCTATCTCGTGGAATAATATGTGAGGCCGACATTACAAACGGTCTCCGGTACTGATTTTCCCTTTCTTCTTTCCCCTCTCCCTCTGGCAACAGGATCTCCGGGATACACATCTGTGAGGATTAAACGTACTTTTCTCAGTCTCCTTTGCAATGAGATGTGGCCATGTGACTAAGTTCAGAACAAGGTGATGTGGGTGGAATCGAGAGATGCAATGAGATATCTGGACCTGGTTTTTGTTTGTTTGTTTGTTTGTTTCCTGGTCTTATGTGCTGCTATCTTATTTTGGTCATGCAAAAGGAAGAAACACCTTAGGAAACATTGGATCAGTAATACAGAAGAAATCTGTGTTCTTCAGTAGTCAAAGGGAGCATGGTACCCTATTGAGCCGGATCGATCATCTTCAGATTTATGTAAGAGAGAAGTAACTTTAACCATATTTAGGACACTGGATTTTTTTTTTTAATCTCTTTGTTAAAGTAGTTTAGCCTTTAATCTATCTGATACACTTTATCAGAATCCATAGTCTTAATATTAGTAATATAAATAGATGGTTTTTGCTTTTCTGTGTTAGCTAACTCTTCTGGCTTAGGTTCTGGGCCCAAGATAACTGTTCTCATTACATAAGCTCCAGTCACCTATTCCGGGATGCAGGCTTTACTAACTGAAATCAAAGACAATTCTTGATTTCTTCTACTTTTAAGTTATTTTTTTTATTACTTGTTTCTTATTTCAATGATATGCTAAATTAATTGAAATTTCATGGGCAGTGTATTTCTCTGTACTTAGAAGATCAGGATAAAGACACTAAACCTTCCCTGCTTAAGAGGTTTTGATTTTGTTTTCATACGAATGCCAAAAATGTTTTTAAAATATTGTGGGGGCGCCTGGGTGGCTCAGTGGGTTAAAGCCTCTGCCTTTAGCTCAGGTCATGGTCTCAGGGTCCTGGGATTGAGCCCCACATCGGGCTCTCTGCTCAGCAGGGAGTCTGCTTCCTCCTCTCTCTCTGCCTGCCTCTCTGCCTACTTGTGATCTTTCTCTGTCAAATAAATAAGTAAAATCTTTAAAAAAATAAAAAATATTGTGGTTGTCATAGTAACTGTTTATATCACCCATCCATAGAGCGGGTTATCATAGAGCGGGTTATGTTAGATGCATTGGGTTTAGTATTCTGGTCTTTTAGTGGCCTTTAATAGGAAGTAGTTTTGTGGATTTCACCTGGTAAGAGCTCCTTTTTCAGAAGAATCTTGAGACTTATTGTCGATTGAGTTTCTCCTTAGCTTGATTATTTGTTTCAGTTTATAATGGATCAATAATATTTGTTGAATGCATGAATGAATAAGTGAATAAGTTTACATGGTTACCTTTAAAAGATAAAATTTTGCTAAGTGATTAGGAAAAAGTAGTAGGGGTTTCCCACCACTACATGAGATGACAGGCATCATCCAGCTTTTTTTTTTTTTAAGATTTTTTAAATTATTTTATTTTATTTGACAGAGAAAGATCACAAGTAGGTAGAGAGGAAGGGAAGCAGGCTCTCTGCTGAGCAGAGAGGCCTGATGTGGGGCTCGATGCGGGGCTCGATGCGGGGCTTGATGCGGGGCTCGATGCGGGGCTTGATGTGGGGCTCGATGCGGGGCTCGATGCGGGGTTCGATCCCAGGACGCTGAGATCATGACGCTGAGATCATGACCTGAGCCGAAGGCAGAGGCTTTAACCCACTGAGCCACCCAGGCGCTCCATCATCCAGCTTTCTATTTGCCATCTACTAGCAAAATACTCCTATGTCCTAAGATTTTACTCTGTGAGCATAGCTTTGTGAAGTTTAAATTAAATCTTAACAAGAAAATCTCAGTTAACATAACAGGAAGGCACTGCATGAGGAAGCAGAGGAAAGCTATTAACATAGGTGTCAAAATAACTGTTTTTGGTCCTAGTGAAGTAAGGTGAATATATCACCTGTATTAATCTCATACTTTCCAGAATTGAATGTTGGTATAATGTTTTAAAATTTATATACTTTTCATAAGTTATTTGCTATTCAATTTAGGGAAATTCTAAAGAAAGGACACCAATATTTTGTTCAGCCTCTTAGAAAGTACCTTCTTCTGGCTTTTTTTCTTTAATTTATATGAAGAAATTATTCTGATTTAAGTTTTTAATTGCATCCCAATTTTTAGCATCTTATTCTTTTGAGATAGAGTTGATGACATTACTATTCTCCAAACTCTTTAATGGTTGAAAGGTTACATAATGCCCTTTGAACTCTAAATGTTTCCATGTATATTTCATAAAGCCAAGGATATTATATTAACTACGAAACTGCACAAAGTTAAACTTTCAAAATCAGAAAGTTAGCATTAATGTCATACTACTATCTAACTTAAGAATTTATTCAATTTTTCCAATTGTCACAATAATGTGTTTTTTTTTTTTAATTTACTTATTTGAGAGAGAGAGAGAGAGAGAAAGTGTGTGTGCTTGAGCTAATGAGTTGGAGGGAGGAGTAGAGGGAGAGGGAGAAGCAGACTCCCCACTGAGCAGGGAGCCAGATGCAGGACTCAATCCCAGGACCCTGGGATCATGACCTGAGCAGAAGGCAGATGATTAACTTACTAAGCCACCCAGGTGCCCCAATAATGTTTGTTTGTTTGTTTGTTTTTCATTTTTTTATGGAAGAAAAACAATTCTGATCCAGGATCCAGTCCAATATCATATATTAGATTTAATTGTTCAATCTTTAGGCTCCTTTAGAACAGAGCAGTTCACAGATTTTCTTTGACTGCCATAACCTGAACAAATATAAATAATACAGAGCGATTATTTTGTAAATATTCCTCAGTTTGAGCAAGTCTGATTTTTCTCATACTTAGAGCTATGCTTATTTGGACAGGAATACAGAAGTGATGTGTCTTTCTTTGTGCACCTGGGGGAAAAAAGCCCTCATACAGATTTGGCCTAGTACCAAAGAGAAAGATAATAATTTTGATTACTTGCTAAGGTGGTACCTGCTATATTTCTCCACTATAAAGTTAGTATTCTTCCCTTTTCAAATAATAACTATTTTTATTATTTGTTATTTATTTTGTTATTTATTATTATCATTATTTATAAGGAAGAACTTTTCTTTCTCACCCTATTTTCATTTATATCAGTATGGAGTTACAGACTTTTATTTTCTTTAAAGAGTTATAATCCATTATTATAACGATTTGGGAATTCGGATGGTTACAGCTTTGGCCAGCAGAATTCCCGTCAAGCAGGCCCTTGGGCCTTTTGATATGCTCTCATCATTTTTTGAGCAGATCTTCCTATTCCAGGATATTCGAGCCCCATCTTGTTCTCTACCTGTGCCAGCCTGGAATCAGCCATTTCTCCAAGTAGTCTTGCTTTCTTATAGTGGAGAACGATTCAGAACCATGAGAGACTGTGGACTCTGAGAAACAAACTGAGGGTTTTGGAGGGGCGGGGGGAGGGGGCTTGGGTGAGCCCGGTGGTTGGCATTAAGGAGGACACATATTGCATAGGACACTGGGTGTGGTGCATAAACAATGAATTTTGGAACACTGAAAAAAATAAAATAAAAAAAGGGAAACCACCATGGAAGTGGTAGTATGCCTGATGTTACTGGAGAGACATTGACTACAGGTTTTCTCAGCAGAGAGCTAACAGTTATATGCTTCACTCGCTCTCTTTCTCCAACACATGTATATATCTATTATTTCTACTTCATCTTTGTGTCTATCTATGCCTTGAGTGAATGCTGATACCTCCAATTTCAACCCAACATCAGGCTTTATTCTAGCCTCCCCTCTTTCCATATTCATTTCCCCTCATCACTTGACAGTGAAATCTGGCTCCCATTATCCTCAATATATTTACTTGTTTGCTCAATTCTAGAATACACTGAAAGTAGTGTCAAAACTGCCAACCTTTCTCACTGCAAAATCAAACCTACTGACTGAAGTTCAATATTTGCTTGTAATTCTTTCTGTCTTTAGCCTAGGGATGTAAATCAAAATGCTTTTTCAATATTACTTGGCTTATTTTGGTTCTTTCTTTACCTCTTCGTTGTGGTTATATTTTCATGTCAAACCGAGTTAGATTTTCTCCTTCCTGTTAGTATTTAGTATTAGAATTTTTTCCACCTGGGTTGATATATGATTGTTGGTGGTGATAGCAATTAGCATGTAAGACATTTAAATGGGTCCAAAAGCCATAACACTTAACTGTAAGGTGTACTTAGGAAAGTTTCCTCCACCCCTCACTTCCCCGCATCCTTATTCTCAATTCTCTTCTACTTGGTTTTCACCCCCCATTGCTTATACCATGTTTCAAGCCACAGATAGAATATGCTCCTTCCATTCTTACACAAAATTTGTTAATATGGGTACTTTTTTCGCACCTTGTTCTTTTGTATTTACTGTATCCTGAGAACTATGCCATATATATTCCTACATATTCCCCTTATTTTGTTTTATGGTTACATAGCATTCTTTTCTAATACAGCTTATTCCATCACTCTTCTGTATATCAGTATTT
This sequence comes from Taxidea taxus jeffersonii, assembly GCA_003697995.1. Lineage (NCBI taxonomy): Eukaryota > Metazoa > Chordata > Mammalia > Carnivora > Mustelidae > Taxidea > Taxidea taxus. The sequence continues at coordinate 20,319 of RCUC01169700.1, forward strand.
AGGTTGTTCCCCCAATTTTTCAATTCTAAATAAAGCTACCACAAACAACTGCCTGCATAAACTTTTGAATTGTTGAATGTGGAACATCAGGACAAATTCTTAAAAGTTGACTTGCTGAATTAAGAAGGAAAATGTATATACCATGTGTTACTTATTGCCAGATTTTTCTCCATAAAACTTATACCAATTTTCTTCCCACCAGCAGTGAGCATGCCTATTTCCCCACAGCCCAGCCAACAGACTGGGTTGTCAAATTCTTAACATTTTTACCAGTGTGGTAGGGGAGAAATTATATCACAAGATAGCTGTATTTTCATAAACTTAAAGAATAATTTTAGATTTTTTGTAATGTGTTTATGCTTTTTGCCTATTTAATTAATTTATTTTTTTGACAGAGAGAGAAAGAGATCACAAGTAGGCAGAGAGGCAGACAGAGAGAGAGGGGAAAGCAGGTTCCCCAGTGAGCAGAGATCCCGAGGCAGGACTCGATCCCAGGACCCTGAGATCATGACCTGAGCCAGAGGCAGAGGCTTAACCCACTGAGCCACCCAGGTGCCCCAAGTTTTTGTCTATTTTTGCATAAAATTTTTATTTTGTTATTTTAATTTTATTTTGTTTTCCTCAAGATCTAAGAGTTCTTTGTGTACTATGGACATTGGCTCAATATTTGCATACACAATGTAGATATTGTCTCTCTGTCATTTGTCTTTCTGTTTTCCTTTGTTCAGATTATTTTTCTTTTCTTTTCATTTCTTTTTACAATGCCAAGGTAGGGGTTTTGGTAGTTGAATGTATTATTGTTGCATTTGAATTTTTAGTCCTTGTTAGAAAAGTTTTCCTTATATTCAGGTCAAATAGGAATTCAACCTTCTTAAATACTTGCATGATGATTTAATTTTTATGCTTAAATACCCAAATTATTTGCAGTTTATTTTTTGGCATATTGTGTTGTTTGGGTCTAATTTAATATTTTTTCTGAAAGCCACTCAGCTGTTCCAGTACCATTTATTAAACAGGTCATCTTTTCCCTCAGAGATCCTTTTTTTTTTTTTTTTTTTTTTTAAGTAGGCTCCATGCCCTGTGTGGAGCCCAATGTGATGCTTGATCTCATGACCCTGAGATCAAGACCTGAGCTGAGATCAAGAGATGGATGCTTAACTTAACTGACTGAGCCACCCAGGCACCCCTCCCTCAGTGATTTTAGATGTTGCTTTAATCATGGCAATATTTTAATCACCTCAAAATGTCTCTGTGTACTTGGGTCTATTTCTGATAGATCCACTAAACTGTGTCTCCACTTGCATCATCACAACACTGTTTCGATTGTGCAATCTTCAGACTATGTTTTAACATCTTCTGGCAGCAGTGTGTCCTCACAGCTTTTCTTTTCAATCTTTCCTCAGCTACCCTTGAATGTTTATTTTTCATATGAACTGCAGTCTCAATGGATGGCTATTTTAAAATGGCAACTAGCTACCTAAGAAGCTAGTTGTTTCATTTCGTTTTGCTTTGTTTTAAATTAGTAATGTCTTAATTACATAAATTAACTTAGGGTGATGTGACATCTTTATGCTGTTGACTCATTTTGTTTGAAAGAAGGTCTAGCTTTCAAGTAAATTTTTTATCTTTTAGGAGCATACTAGCTTTTTTCTCATTAAGTGATCTGCAAATTTTTCCGGTTCCTTTCATTTTATCTTCTTCATCAGAAAAGTTGTCTTATCAAGATTAATTTACTGAATCCCAAAGAAGATTTAAGTCCCTTCCATATGGTCAGAACTTGGTTTACTATGGCTTTTTAGTATTTTCACACTTGGGGTTTCCTTTCCTCTAGAGGGGATTTTACTCAATGTAGTATTCTCTCTCCCACACAGCTTTCCCACACCACTTTAGCAATCCAGAAAGGTTGGCAACAGGAGCTTAAAGGTTAGCTCTGCTGGAATTTTTTTTTTTTTTATGTAAATAATTTGAAGTCTTTTGTCTTTATTCCTTCTGATGATGCTGAAGGCATTTCTGGGATTTTATTTGTTCTTCTTAATCATTTATTTTTAAGAGATTTGGGTTTTGACTAATAACATAACTTACCAACTTGCAACAAAAATTGCTTTACATTGTCAGGTTAGACATGACTCACATACAATCCTTACAAAAGGATGTTTGTTACTAAATCCTCCCATAGTTAAATAATTCAATCCAGCTCAACCTTGTTCTTCCAGACAAATTTGGAATCTTCTTTTCATCAGTCAATGATTCGGAACATATTGTGCTTTCTTTCAGAGGGGAAGGAGATTCTGGTAACCAGTATTTGTTGTCTAATTTAGGTCTAGATGAGTTAACCCCAAGTTCCCAGTGTAAATATTTACTTCTACCCTCCAAATCTGTGGTTTTAATTTGTGTTCTATAGAGTCTTAGTGGTTCTGTGGAGAGGGAAGAGTGGACATGTGGGCAGACTACACTATCATTTCATCAAAGCAGGTCAACTTTTCATGTGCCTTTCTTTTGCGTTTGGTATAAATGATCATAAGAAAATATGGTTCAAAGCCTAAAAAGTATAAATAAAAAGATAAAAAGAAAAAAATATATACCTCTAAATGAATATTTTTTTTTTTTTTTTGGCCCTTCTAAAGATGCACTGCTCTATGTTTATATATATTTTCTTAGTAAACCAACTCCAATCCCACTTGAAAGTAGTTCAGTAGAAATAGGATATATGGATAAAAGTTGGATCTAATTAGCATGTCACTGTTCTGACTATATTCCTTATAACTGAATGCTATTGTTTTAGTTACAGATTGCTGAAAAAGATACAACTCTAAAATGTAGTATTTTAAAATAGCAACACAGTTAACTCCTATTGTTCTCTGAGTTGACTGAGTTCACTTTGGCAGTTTTCTGCTGTTCTACTTGGAATAATGGTGTGGCATTCAGATGTCAACTGAGGATGAAGTCATCTGGACATTTGCCTGGGATGCTAAATGGCTGGGCCTCTCTCCATCTCAACATAGTCTCAAGGACTCTCTTCATGTGGTCTTTTCCCAGTCTCTTAATCAAAATAGCCAGACTCCTTACATAATGGTTCAGGACTCCCCAAAGTGCAAAAGTAAAAGCTGTCAGGCTTTATTAGGGCATGGCCCAGAACTGAGATGGTGTTACTTCCTCCTTACTCTACTAGTTAAGGTTAGTCACAGGTCCACTGGAGGTTCAAGAGATGGAGACAATAAAAGGGTATAAATACCAGGAGGTATGGTTTATTGTGGTCTATCTTTGCTGTGCTCAAGAAGTATTGCTGTATTCAGATGTACTAAACCAGGAGCAAATGCTGTCTTTTCAGTTCTGCACTTTTCACAAAACAAACTAATCTTCAAATGATGTCCCACTTCTTTACATATATCCCAGTGTTGCTTCTACTCTCTGACTTTTTACTTTTCTGTTTACAGCTGTTTAGATTGCTAGGACTAACTGCTGAGCCATGAATATTTACTAGGCAAGGTTTTTTGTTTTTCATTTTTTTCTTCTTCCTGTCTGCAAAATGTCTTTTAATATAGAGAATGCATCCCCCAAATATGCTTTGTTCCTTTCTTTTCTTTGGTATGAACAGAAATGATAAAAGAGTCAAAAGCTTTGATGGCTGGAGAACTGGGTTGCTTGTTATTACATCACTTGCCTTGTACATAGGAAGTGATAAAACAAACTTGTTGTACTGAAATGAATTCTATAGGGAAATCCTTGGGTCTCATATTCCTACTAAGTCCAGTGAGAAACAGGGCATAGACAAAATACTGTTTCCTCAATAAGTTCATGCCTCCTACACATAGGCACAAAAGCCATATTTGTGTTATGAGCTCTGCAGTCCTAGGCACCTTGGTGTGGAAACCCTGGAATGAGATCTTCCCTGAGCTTCTAAATCTATCACTGAGAGCTCTGCTCTTGAATATGCTTCCCTTCTTGTCCTTGGTCGTTATCAGAAAGAATATAGTAGTGAATACCCTAGAACTTCCATCCAACACATTCTATGCCTGAGCAAGCTTTATTAAATCTCATTTCCTGATGATTAGTTAATTAATGTACCAAAGTACTTCAAAATAATAATCAGATTAGATTTTAGTTAACAGTTTCCCCTAGTCTTATGCTGGTAATCAACTATGATATTTAAAAGATACTTCTTGAACAGTTAGTTTTACATGTCGTTTTCTTTTTTTTTTTTTTAAGATTTTATTTATTTATTATTTAGAGAGAGAGAGAGAGAGAGAGCACAGGCAGACAGAGAGGTAGGCAGAGGCAGAGGGAGAAGCAGGCTCGCTGCCGAGCAAGGAGCCCGATGTGGGACTCGATCCCAGGACACTGGGATCATGACCTGAGCCGAAGGCAGCCGCTTAACCAACTGAGCCACCCAGGCGTCCCTACATGTCATTTTCAATCTCAAAATGCTACCTATAGATTAAGAAGACTGTTGTATGTCCCAGCTAGATTTCATCTGATGGTTAAATTTTCAGTATGCATCCAAGTAAGTCTTGATCTGTGTACTATTGTTCCTTTAAACTCTATCAACTTGGTGCCTACCAAGAGCTGGACTAGTAAACTCTCTGCTGAAAGTAGTAGGATTTTTCTCTGTTGAACATTTCCCAGCAGCATACCATCCAGTGTGTGGGTATATTTATTTCAGCAATTAGGAACTTACAGTATTTAATAACATAAAAAATAATTTTGAGGTCATGCTATCTCAGACTATGAAGCACCTTTGAGTTTTCCTCCTGAGAACATATCTACGGGTAGAAACAAGAGAAAGCAGATAACTGTACTTCAACTAGAAGAAAGAACATAGTTACTGAACTTAATTTCTGTCACACACTTGAGTGCAGGGTCATAGTTAATCTGCTGCAGGCCTGTGTAAGCCTCCCCAATTCTTTTTCACAAAGACAAATGTAAACAGGGCAGAAACAAGAGTTCACAACTTATATTGGTTGGTGGATATGTATGACACGTTTCACCATCTACACTATATTCATTTATAACCTTGAAGATCCATTTACATAGCTGTAGAAACTAATCAATAGGGAGTATTTTAGATACTTTAGCTGGATACTGACTCCTACTTTGCAAATGTCCCATAGTGTAATATTTACCAGTGTCTAAAAATTTGTTACTTAGGAGGAAAACACCAAAACAAGTCTGAAGAGCCTAATTAGATTATGTGATCTATATATATATATACATGCATTTCAACATATATATATATATATATATATATATATATATATATCTCTTCTCTATACTCCACTTCTCCCACCCCCAGTTTGTGCTCAGGCTTTGACTGAGTCCTTCTGGAGCGGATACAACTGCTCCTTCTGTGACTGCTTCTTGGCCTTCAGCTTCTCCTGGCGCGTGTTCTGCCCGCGGCACATGGCTTGTGTCTTCCAGGGGCTTGTACTTTTTAACCTGGTAAAACATCCTGAGGTTCTCTTTCTGCTTCTGGTTGGGAGCGCGGGGAGGTGGGGGGACGGAGACACGGGAGGCAGATTTGCCAACAAATCGATCTTGGAGAACTCGGAAGCCTCGCCACCTGTCCCTTCAGGGACATGCTGCTGGCACAGCCCCACCTCAGCTCTTCCAGCTGATGAAGCAGCTCCCCCTTCTTGCCGCAAGATCTTAAGCCTTCATCTTGGCCATGTCTGTGCAATCCACTGTTGCCACCTTATAATTTTTAACTTTATTCATATAGGACCTTATTTCGGTTACTTTGCTGAGTGGTTTTGGCTCTTCCTTGAAACTAATTTGATCTTCAAAGCTTCCCTAAAAGACGTGTCCTGTGCTTTGACTCTGACTAAGCTCCCTGACCACCTCAATTGATCATGAAAGAAGTAGTTTTCTTTTTGTGTCAGCAAGATCCTGCCTTTCTCCAACATTTCTCTGGTTAACTTTTCCCCTGTTAGCTCAACTCTATTTCGTTGTTTTAATAATTAAAAGAAGAAAGAAAGAAAATGCATAAAGATGGAATGAAAATTACTTCTTTTTTTTTTTTTTAACACTGAAGAGAGGTATTTTTTATTTGAATTCAATTAACATAGTGTATTATTAGTTTCAGAGGTAGAGGTCAGTGATTCATCAGACTTATATAATGCCCAGTGTCCATTACATCACATGCCTTCCTTAATGCCCATCACTCAATTATCCCATCCCCCCACTCCCCTCCCCTCCAGCAGCTCAATTTGTTTCCTATGATTAAGCCTCTGCCTCAACTTGTACATTATTATTTTGTCATTTCAGTAGCTAGATGAGCAGATCAAATCATTTGTTTTGAGACTTATTTGTAAGCTCCTGTGTCTTTGGCATGTTATTCACTTTATCTGAAATTGCAGTTTACTCATCTGGAAATAAGAATACCTCCGTTCATATGGAGGTTCCTCATAAAGTTGAAAGTAGAGCTACCCTATGACCCAGCAATTGGACTACTGGATATTCACCTCAAAGATACAAATGTGGTGATCCAAAGGGGAACCTGCACCTCAATGTCTATAGCAGCAAAGTCTACCATAGCCAAACTATGGAAAGAGCCCAGATGTCCATCGACAGATGAAAATTATTTCTAATCAATATTAATTATATTTTTAGAACACTTCAGATTCACTCATCAAACTAATTTATTCTGTATTAGGTTATATCACCGCAGACTAGTAATGAAAAAAAATTGCATGAGTAATTAAATAAAAAGAGAAAATTTTATGGGCTATATTCTTATAACAATATAGATAATTCTTTTTTTTTTAAGATTTATTTATTTATTAGAGACAGAGAGATAAAGAGAGAGAGAGAGTATGTAAGCAAGGGTTGGGGCAGAGGGAGAGGGAGAAGCAGGCTCCCATCTGAGCCCAGAGCCCAAGGCCGTGTTCCTTCCAAGGATCCTTAGATCATGACCTGAGCCCAAGGAAACGATTAACCTGCTGAGCCACCCAGTAATCCCAATATAACAATTCTTATATAGTACTGTCTTTATGCTAAGCACAAACCTATGGACTTTAATTTTCTTAAGTCATTTAATTCCCAAAATACCTTTCAGAATTTGAGTGTCAGAATTTTGATGTCATTATTGTTTTCTGTGGTGATGGTTCTTGCTTTGCTTAATGTGGTCGTTCGAGGTAAAACAAACAAAACAGATTATTTATAACTTTAGGGCAAGTAGCAAATACAGGATGAAATGTCAAAAACTGGAAAACTAGGGCATAATTCATGGAATGGAGAAAACTGTTGGGAGACTGAGTCAAAATGCAGGTAGAGGTATAAGCTTTTAAGGAGAAGTTAAAGATTTCTTCATCTAAAACTGGAAGAGAAGAGAGAACAAAATAGATTTTGAAGAATTGATAGCTATGAAAGTAAGAAAGTTGATTTAATTCAAATCACATATCTTTAATTTTCTTGGAAGAGTTGGAGGTAAACTTGTGTTCCTAGAGGGGCTAGAGTATGGCCTCTTACAGAGCGGAGCTTTAACTGTATTCAGTATGAGCAGCCAGAGGAAGGAAGCCACAATGCCCAGGCACATATGGGATCAAAGGAGAGTGCAGCTCCCTGCAATGTGTATCGTCCAATTAAAGGATTAGAAGGGCCTCCTGAATGTGAGGGTACTCCTCCCCACAACCTGTCAAATAAGTACTTTTTTTATTTTTTTAGAAAGGAAATTTTATTTTATTTTATTTTTAAAAGATTTTATTTATTTATTTAACAGACAGAGATCACAAGTAGGCAGAGAAGCAGGCAGAGAGAGGAGGAAGCAGGCTCTCTGCTGAGCAGAGAGCCAGATGTGGGGCTGGATCCCAGGGATCATGACCTGAACTGAAGGCAGAGGCTTTAACCCACTGAGCCACCCAGGTGCCCCAATAAGTTTTATTTTTATAGTGCAGCGGATTTGGGATGCTCGAAGACAGAAACTGAAAATGATTTTTAGTCAATGAATTAAGTATTAAAAAGCTATAGATAAATGATTCAGGCCACATTATCTCTATGGGGGGTACTTCATATTAGATTTCTAGCTAATTTTAAGAAATTTGATAGGACTTCATTTAAATCACATTTCTCTCAGAATTTTTATTTTTTGACATATACTGTTATTTAGTATTAGGATCCTAGACGAAGATAGCATATTATGTCCACCCCCCCCCCAGTAAAATGTATTCCAGAATGAGATTCAGTTGAAAATGGTTTTTTCTCGTTACTAATGAATAATGACCAGCATCTTTGAGTCATTCAATGAAATTTCCTACAAAACAAAATTCTGACTTTTGTGTAAGTCTTTCTTCTGCTTTGTAACTAATACAAAATCTACGTGACCTCTGGTGCTTAAAAAAATCCTTGTGTGGTTCTCTATAACTTCCTCGGACCCTTAAAAAGTGGGTACATGACACAGCTCTTCCTGAGCAGAGCTGACCCAGCCAGTGTGGAGACGGGTTTGATAAACTCTTTCTTCAAGGACTAGATTCTAAATATAAATTTCTAGGGCCTTTCTGATTTCCATCATGGCAGCCAATTTATATGTTTCTATTAATTTGTGAGAGTTTTGATCTGCATGTCATCAATATGTAACTGAATTCGATGTGGTTATGGTTTTATTTAAAATGCTAGATAATTTGAGCAAACATCAAATTTGACTGGCATTTTCACTAAATTGACAGTTGCTTTACTTACATGACTGGTTATTTTGGCATTGGATATAAGCAAAATCTCTCTAGTGAGTCCAGGATAATTTATGATAGCATTGTATATCATGTGTCAAGCCAAATCTTATTTAACTAGCTTTTTCACATCTAGTGACAACAGTAAGCATTACTAACTTGTTAAAATTCAGCAGTGTGCCACACATAAAATCTCCTCATCCTTTAATTTTAAAATAACCATGGCTATCTAATATAAACAAATAAGCAGATGCATATGTATACCAGCATCACAAAAGCTTTTGTAATGACTTTTTTAAGTAACCAAACTGCATAGAGGGCAAAAGAGCTTCCCCCCCCCCCCCACCCAGGTATAATTTAAAGAGCGAACACAAAAGATGACATTATTTACAAAAATGGATTCGAATTGTTTTTATGTTCTTTCAGGTACATTCTGGAATAAAAAATGACTGGGTCAAAATTGGTCACTAATGGTATGTACTCTAAAATTTAATTTAATTATTTTTATCATCTGGCTAGTGATAGAAATGCTTTTTTACAATTTAGCACTAGAATAAATATATATACATATACATAATACACATAAACAAATGTGTGTATACACACACGCACACATGCATGCACACACACATAATATATATATGTATATGTGTACATATATATATATTCTCTGTTCCTGCCTGCTGCATGTTTCATCACAATGTTCTTACAAATAAAGAATTCTATAAGCATCTATTACTTTTGTCTTAGAGGCTCAGTTTCTTCAAAACACATGCTGAGAAAGAAAGACAAGTTAACAATGGGCATCTTGTATTCATTGTTTAGGACCACTTTAAAGCAAATCATTTCCTTGTCAACCCTTCTTCCTAGCACCTAAGTCATATCTGCAAATAGCTTCCATGATAACCATTTGCTTACATGTCCACTTGACAACAAACGTGGAACATTTTCCAGTTGCTTACAGGGAGATCCGAAAGCAGAAAATAGAAGTTTTTCTGTTACCAGACTGTCTAACTCCTATCTTCTCCCTAATAAAAGACCTTTTAAGTAAGCCTATTTTTGTCTGTAATCAAATACTCAAGAGTGGCCCTTGAGTCATATACATGTACTTCCTTCCCTTGTTAGAATTCTCACTCTAAAGCCAAAAGTCCTCTGTTGACTTTTAGCTCAACAGCTTCTGAAAAGTGCAACTTCCATTCTGCTGTTTTGGATTGATAGTCATCTCTCTGCACATGGATTCTAATATACAGTGACATGGTCGCCAATGTTTCAAATGCCAGCGGAAATGCAATCCACTGCTAGAAGGAAGCACTTATGAACTGGCAAAGCATAAATGACTGCCATTGGGAATAAGTGCTTGTCATATCAAAGCTTTGGCAAAAGTATATGCTTAGAAGACTTAGTCTAATGAATTTCATCCACACCTACCAGATGTGATATCTAGAAATTTGCCAACTGTTTGTGCAGATATATATTGCCTGGAAAATTTTAAGAATAAATGAGATTTCATTTTGAAATTGATTAAAATTTTATTTTGGTAAATAGGACTGGTTTAGAAAAATGGAAAAACAGATTTGTCTATGCTCACCATTTTTCATTTTTGCCAAATCATTGATATTTGAACAAGGAACACAATTAACTTGTAATATGTTTTACGTTGGAAGTTTCCAGTACCTCTACAGCATAACAGTATTACATATAAAATAAAGAAAAAGACATATGAATGAGAATGATCATACCCACTCATTTGCTAACAATACATTATTTTTTTAATCCTAGATTAAATCCTTAGATTTACTTTTTGACTGTCTTTTGAACTTTTAATTTTAAGACAGGCTAGAAGCTGCTTAAATTAATATGTTCTTCCTCAATTCAAATGTTAAATTGGTTTCTGGGATGCAGTCTAACAATATATCCAATAATTAGAGGAGGAAAGGGAAAGTAGACAGTCTTTTTAGGTGTTAACACCAGAGAAATTTCATCATCCAACAAAGAACAAAATCTGTCTAGAAAAGACTTTAGTTGAATTACCTGTTGCCAACAGTTCAAAGAAATCAAAGCAGGATTAGTATTAATGACAAAACAAACATGTTGCATTGTCTTAAGCATAAATGAGATACAGAATATCTGTACTCACTGAAGATCAAAGGATAATTTTCAATGAAAGTGAAACATACTTTCCAAAAAGGCATGAGAAACCTAAAAGGAGAAGAAGTTCAGATTTCATTTTTTTCCCTCCTGTGATTCTTTAATAAAGACAGATTGAAATTCTTTCTCGAAGGTGTCATATTTAGGTGTTGAAATGTGTAATCTTATTATTACAACTTTGCAACAGTAAAGTATCCTTTTTAGTGTATGTTCTGACTTGTTAGTTTCTGAATAGAGACACTGTAGGAAGAAATATTTAAATTATCAGAGTTACAGGAAAACAATGAAGACCTACAGACGTTGCTGTAGCTTGGATTCTACCCGCTTTCCAAAGAAGGGAGTTAGAGACAAAGGTATTTCTCAGAAAACCCTCATTCTAAGAAAGCCAAAACAGAAATATTCTTGAGATGATGTCTTAGGCCTGCACTAAAAATAAAAATAAATAAATAAAATAAAAAGAATATTCAGGGGCACCTGGGTGGCTCAGTGGGTTAAAGCCTCTTCCTTCCGCTCAGGTCATGATCCCGGGGTCCTGGGATCGATCCCCGTGTCAGGCTCTCTGCTCAGCGGGGAGCCTGCTTCCTCCTCTCTCTCTGCCTGCCTCTCTGCCTACTTGTGATCTCTGTCTGTCAAATAAATAAATAAAATCTTTAAAAAGAAAAAAAGAATATTCACATAAGGAGTAGGTGGCTTGATCTTGAGACCTTATCTTTTAGAACTTCTTTCCCATCTTATCATATCACCACATTCTAGGCTGTCATGGAAATGGGCTTTCCCAAACATGTCATGTTCTCTCAACCCAAGGCACCATCTAGCAAGTTGCTTGTCACTGTTTGGAATGCACTGTTCCTCCTCCACTTGTCTTTGTGGTTTTTCTTCATACTTTTTTTTTCTTAATCATTATTATCTCATCACAGAGTTGTTTTTTTTTTTTTTAACTTCAACATACTACTGCCAGACTAGGTGAGATGCTCCTCTATTTTATATCCTGCCTACCAAACAATATTCTCATTATGTGTTTATCACATCCTCTATTAGATTGTGAATTCCTCAAAAGCACTAGAATTATAACCAGTTTAACTCTCAGGTTCTTTGGTACTGTTGGCAAGGTAAAATTTGCTGACTGTCCTAAAAGAAAACTTTTTTGGAAGTCTTCAATCCTGGCCCACAAGTGCATTTTTTGTCCACAAAATCACCCCAGTTTGCTAATGGCTCTTACTAATGAATCTCTGAGAGGTAGAGACTGGACATATTCTACTGTTCAGTGTATCAGGTTGTTTCAAGACCCTTGGTGCCATGAAAAGGCCAGAAACTACAGTCACCATCCAATAGGGTGATCATGGACAACAACTAAATGTGTGACTTTCATTTCACATTGTCTTTGCCCTATGATTCCTTCCTAGGTTTACACACTGTCTTGTTGCCCTGTGACTCTTTCCAATGTTTTGATGTATATGTTAATAGAAGTGGAGATAAGGACAGAAGGTCAATAGGCAGTTATTCCCCACCACGGTGAGAAAAACCGCTGTCAATGCTATTCCAGTTTTACTTCAAAAATTTCTCTTCAGTATTCTTTTGTCTCAAGAACCTAAACGGAAAAGAAGAAAATTTTCCAAAACAAATTCAAAATTATTTCCCCAAATACAATACTATATTATTAAATATATGGCCTCTCCGAAATGTTTAGGACAATCTTTTCCCTAGTTCTTCATTATATAAACTTATTGCTATATCACAGAACCTCAGAGGTATTATTTGTGTCTCAAAATTACTGAACCGAAAAAAACTTATTTTAAAATATTTTATGTACAAATTTGCCATTTGAATTATTCTCAAGTTCAGAAATGAAAACTGTAGCTAAGGCAAACATTTTCTATGGCTTAAGGAGATTATTAGACATTTGTGAGGTTAGAAAGAAAAGAAAATTATCCATTTCTACAGTACTATGTGTTTGAAAAATGTATCACAAACTAGTTAAAGTCTTAGACATAAAATAAGTTTATTGCTTCCACTTAATAGAACATTTACTGCCTCAGAAAGAACTAGAGCTTGAATTAACAAGCACTTGCTTTTCATGTATTTATTCAATCATGCATATTGTAGTATACCTACAATGTGGTACTCACTTTAATCTGGCTAGTGATAAAATGGTGACCAAGAGAGCCTTGTTCTTAGCATTATCTTAAATGATTAAATTTGTGGCTACATATTTGTGAAAAATCATTCATTTTAGTTTTTACTTACTATAAATTACTATTATTGCTACAGAGTTAATATTTGTGTGGAAGTTGTCCAGAGACCCATGTGTGTAATGGAGCGGGGAGTCAGCTCATGGGGAAGGGCATGAGGCAGAGCAGGAGAACTTAGACAGGACCATATCACACAGGACCTTTTTGGATATAGCAAGCAGTTCTACTTATACTCAAAATGCAGTGGGAAACTATTGAAGGTGTTAAACCAGAGGAAAGATACAATCTTATCTGCATCTTAAAATGAACACTTGAGCTGTTATAAAGAGCATGAGCAGAAGCGGAAGGAACAGTTAGGAGCAGGAAGCCTGTAGCTTGGATGAGTGAAATGGCAGGAAAGATGGATAGGGTGGATGAATTTAAGATCTTTATTCTGGGTATAAGTGATAGGAACTTTGATTAATTTAATGTGGGGGATTATGTAAGAAAAAGAATCAGGTTTCTAACTTAACAACTGAATGAATACTGATACCATTTTCTGATAAAGGGAAGATTGAGGACAAACAAATTAGGGAGAGGAAATAATTTATTAGATTATTTATTGGATGTGTTACATGTGAAATGTGTATGAGAAATCCAGTTGAAGAAGTCAGGCAAGACTTGACATGTCTGGCTTGCATAAGAGACATACATGGAGGGGCGCCTGTGTGGCTCAGTGGGTTAAAGCCTCTGCCTTCGGCTCAGGTCGTGATCCTTGGGTCCTGGGATAGAGCCCCACATTGGGCTCTCTGCTGAGCAGGGAGCCTGCTTCCTCCTCTCTCTCTCTGCCTGCCTTTCTACCTACTTGTGATCTCTGTCTGTCAAATAAACAAATAAAATCTTTAAAAAAAAAGAGAGAGACATACATGGAAGCCATCAGCTCTTAAATATCATATAAGGCCAGGAGACTGGAGTAACTTTAGGCAAAGTTAGAGAAGAAAAAATGTCTTAGAACAAAATACCAAAGTTCTTCAAAATATATGCTTCTCCCTACTTAATCTTTGCTACTGCAACCATCTCTCACCTGGATTATTTCAAACCACCATCATCTCCCACCTATTTTGACTCTTGCCTCTGACAATCTCGTTTTTAACATAGAAGTGAGATGATCTTGAGGAAAATAAAGTTGTGTTTTAACCGCTCCTCAGATTTAAAAAGGTATCTTGTGGTGACCAGTGAGACCCTACCCAATCTGGCCCCCATTTAGATCTTGGATTGAATTTTCTTCTAGTCACCCCTCTCTACCCCCTGCTCCAGCCCACCATACTGCTTGCTTCCCTGTGGCTTGAATTCACCAGATGTGTTCTTGCCTCCTATCTTGGCTTTTAATATAGCTCCTGTCTGGAACACTCTTTTCCTGTAGATATATATGCTTCCATTCCTTGCCCCCTTCAAGTTTTCACTTGAATATTACCTCAGTGATTTCTGCAACCACTCAGGATCATCTTTATGGCCATGTGATGTGTATACTTGCACAGGGTCCCAATATTAAAAGGACCCATTACTTGGTTTAATGCTCTGCTACTCCTGTCTTGAAATTCTTAACAATATTTAAACAAAGTGCCCTGCACTTCTATTTTGCACTGGGCCCCAGAAATTATATAGCTAGTCCTGTAACCACCAGCTCTAATCCTCTCTATCTTTTTTTTTTACCTTGATTTATTTTTCTTCATTTTTAACCCATTGCATTTATTATTCGGTTATCTCCCTCCATCAAAATCCATGAATTTGGGATGTTGAAAAAATTGTTCATTGTTGGGTGTCCAGTGCCTATATGACTAACACACTGTAGATGCTTTATAAAGATTTAAAAAAAAGAATAAATGATTGAATGTACTCCAACATTAAGAGTTAAGGTAGAGGAGGGGGAGCAGGTGAAGGAGAGGATGATAGAGTAATGAAAGAAATGGGAGAAAAATCAAGAGTGTTTCCCAAAAGAAATTTGAGAATAATGTTCTAAAAGAAAGAGTAGTCAGACGTGAAAATTAGGAAGAGGTCCAGTAAGATGAGGTCAGTGATTTGTTGCTGATCTTGAGAAGAGAGATCCAATTACTGTGATGGGATGGGGGTGCGGTGGGGAGGGGTGTCCAAGACAGACGGGAGTGACTGGAGAGAGTGAATAGGACATAAAGAAGAATTGTTTTTTAATAATTAGAAAAATCTCTAAGCTATTGATCTATTTATCATGTATATTCCACATATTCATCTATCTAAATAATTGTATTCATATAAAATTGACCCCTATGAAATTTATTTTTACCCTAAACCTGTAAGATTCAAACTGCTACAGTACTTTTTCCAGACCATACTCAATCTTCATTATTTTTAAATACTTCTGATGGAAAAGATGAAAAAATATAAACATTTTCTCTGCACTCAGGAGACTTCAACACAATTAAGAAAATAAGACAATCATCAAGTAAAGAAAAAAACCTGAATTTAAATAACATTTCCAGGAAATATGAAAGAAATATCACAATGTTATACATAATGTATGATTTGTACCCAGCAATAATTACAGTTAAGGTTTCTGAGGAGAGAAAGAGTTTTCAGATTGCGGTAGTTAAGCAAAGCTTTGGAATAAAGGTAGATTTTCAAAGTGATCTGAAAGAACAAATAACACAGATGCAGATAGCAAATGTGGTAAAAAAATATTCCACATCTTTAAAGAAGAAATCAGGATTAGGGGAAATTAGGAGATCAGAAAGTATAAGATTGGTTGAGGGAGGCATATTTTAAACTAAGTTGGTTCAGAATGAAGAGGTTAGGAAGATGAGAAATTGGATAAAGTCGATTGGGGACTTCTATGTATAGGGCAACATCGTGTAATAAAAATAGTATTTGCTTTGGAGTCATAGAGACCTACATTTTTATCCTGTTGCTGCTGCGTATTACCTAACTTCCAACTGTGTGGAAACTCAGTCTCTTTCACAAGCTATTTAACTTGAAGTTTTTGTTTTTTGTGTTTTTTTTAAAGATTTTATTTTATTTATTTGTTAGAGAGAGAGAGAGAGAGCACAGGCAGACAGAGTGGTAGGCAGAGGCAGAGGGAGAAGCAGGATCCCTGCTGAGCAAGGAGCCTGATGTGGGACTCGATCCCAGGACGCTGGAATCATGACCTGAGCCAAAGGCAGCTGCTTAACCAACTGAGCCACCCAGGCGTTCCTAACTTGAAGTTTTGATGTAAGGGTTAAATCCACTAAAGTGACCCGTTTAATGTTCCTGATAGGTGATCAGTTTTCCAGTACATGTTGGTGAGCTTCCACATGCACCCAGCATCGAGGTACAGATACTTTAAATGTTTAACGTTTGCAGTTTATTGTCTAGATGGGGGGAAATCGTTTAAGATTTCTAAACAGGCAGGCGTTATGTTTGAAAGTGGGTATTTTGTTAAGACTAAACTGCTTTTATCACGCAGGGAAATTCGAAGTGATACTAGTTAGAAGCCTTATGGAAATGTTGACATAAATCAGTAGAGATTACTCTGAACTAGTATTTTAGTTCTATTATATATAGCAATGGTAGTATAACCTGTATATATGCCTAAAATATTAGCCTGGCAAGCATTTCCATCCTTAATACTTACTAATGATTGGAATGATTGACGGATCTCATGTGTACAACTTAGTGAAATTTACCAAGAGTACGGAGCTGTACATATACCACCCAGATGCTAATATAAAATATTATCTTCCACCCAGGTATCTTTTTGGTGCCTCCCTTGCACTACTCCCCCCACCCCAGCATTAACCTTCCCTGCTCTAAAAGTTAACTACTATTCACTTACCATTCATCATAATTGTTTTGCTTAGTATTCAATTTTATATAAATAAAATCACACAGCATTTGCTCTTTCTTACATGGTTCTTTCACTCTCTATCTGCAAGGTGCACCCATACTGATGAATATAATAGTAGTTCATTCTTTTTTCTTTCTGTATACTATTCCATTATATGAATATATACCAATCCATTTTACAATGGATCAGTAAGAGCTTCTAATTTTTGGCCACAGGAATAATGACTCTATAAACATTCTGGCCCATATTATTTGGTACACAAATGTATGCACTTTCTGGAGGTACTTATCTTGAAATGAAATTACCTGAATCAGAGCATGTGTCAAGGAATATCTACTAAATCAATTAGAATGTTTTATTTTATTTATATTTATTTGTTTTAAAAAATTTTATTTGCTTATTTGACAGAGAGAGAAAGAGAGAGAAGCAGAGGGAGAGGGAGAAATAGACTCGCTGTTGAACAGGTAGCCTAACATGAGACTTGATCCCAGGACCCCGGGATCATGATCTGAGCTGAAGGCAGACACTTAACTGACTGAGCCACCTGGATGCCCAATTAAGATGTTTTATAGATGAAATTTCTAGAAGATAACATGGTTACTTTTTTTAAAATATTTTTTTAAATTTATTTATTTGTCAGATAGAGAGAGAGTGCAGGAGCGAGCACAGGCAGACAGAGTGGCAGGCAGAGGCAGAGGGAGAAGCAGGCTCACTGCTGAGCAAGGAGCCCAATGTGGGACTCAATCCCAGGACGCTGGGATCATGACCCGAGCCAAAGGCAGCCGCTTAACCAACTGAGCCACCCAGGCGTCCTGACATGGTTACTTTTATAAACTTAAGGGAAGCAAATATTGTTAAAAAGTTTTTTTTTTAAATCACCAACTACAAGGAAAAATTTTAAAAGTTGACCTTCACTAGAATTACGAATTTCAGTTTATCTAAAGTCACCTTAAAAATGAAAAGGCATAGGAGAACACACTTTGAATTCATTTGTCCAACAAAAGACTCATATCCAGAATATCTAAAGAACTCATTAACACATCAATAAGAAAAAAAAAACTAGACAATCCAACTTAGGGAAAAAAAAGGACAAAAAAATATCAAACAGAAACCTCACAAAAGGAGCTATCCAAACTACTGAGAAATATATGAAAAAAAAAAACGGTTCACTTTATTAGTCATCAGGAAAATGTAAATTAAATCCATAATGAAATAGGACTACAAATACACCAATATCTAGAATGAAAAAGGTTGACAATATCATGTATTGGGAAGAATATAGAGCAGGTGTGACTTACAGGCACTGCTGATGGATGTAAGTTGATACAACCATTTTCATTCATATTTTTTTTAAATGTAGGTCAAGCAAAACGTATCTGCGGGCTGAATCTAGCTAGGACTGCCGATTTGCAACCTCTGACAACTTCATGTAACAGATATGGACCCTGAGGCACAAAGAAGTTAATTGAAGTTTAATTCAAGGTCAAATAGCTTGAGCCGGTGTCTCCTGACTACTCAATTGCTGTTTTTTCTGCCACACAGTGTGGCTTTCTCTAAATGACTGGACAGGAAATGAAGAGTAAAGTATATGCTTTGAAATTTAACATTATTTCACATTGTGCAAGTAAAATCCATTTCATGTGATTTTAAATGAATAAAAGGAATTTAAATCAAATTTATTTCAATGCTACTAAGGAAGTTTGAGGCTTAAAATAATAATAACAGTAAGCCTAGAACCACCTATTAGAGATTAAAATTTAGAAGGTTCAAATACAAAAGCTTTTCATAAAAAGATATCTGGGTATTAGTCACCATTGTTTTCATACACTTGAAAGAACTTAATAACCCATCTAATTATTTTTTTTTTCTGGAGTACAAATGAACTGTTCCAAAAAGATCAATTAAATAATAGGACTAAGAAGCATCTTTTTATCAGAGGAGTTTCTTGTGAATTTATTGCATTAAAGTTAATTCCCTTGCTATTATTGAGGAAATAGCATGGTCGTGTTGGAGTTTTAAAATTTCTACTGATGTAGGAGCAGAATTTCTTGGCAGATTAAACAATAGAATCTTTGGGACACCAAAGTAGTCTTGAAAAATCATCTCTTCTAAATTGGTACATCTTTAATGAGAAAGAACTTTTGTCTCTCTTTAAGAAAGCTTTTAATTTCAGAGCTAGTGAAATAAATTATTATTTTCTCTCACATAGGAATTTTATGTACAAAAACTTGAATAATATAGTCATATTTTTAAATGCATAGATACAAAACTGGGTATAGCTGAAGAGTACTACTTCTTCAGACTTTTTCTAGCTAACTATCTTTCCTATCCATTGTGTTGAAGTTCCATCTGCTTTTAATTAAAAGTAATTATCTGATGCTAGTAAATCACAGAGACCATAAAGAAGTCTTTAAAGTGTCCAGTGAGCGTCTCTAAATTTCTCAGAGAATGTTTGAATATTTTAATGAGAGTGAAAATTTTCAACTCACTGATGAAATTCTACCAGTCACATAAACAATAAATACAAATTATGTGCAATTTAGATCCATCATTTTGCAAAAAACAAAACAAAACAAAAAACCCAAAGGGCCATATACTACTCTTACTGTGGAACAATAAAAGAGCATGTGCTTTTCCACAAATATTAGTTCATGTATAAAATGATCTATTGTGCTTTCCTCAATATGACAAAACTAAATGTGTTAGCTGTATAAAGGGCAAGGAGCCAAAACATCAGAGGGAAAAAAGAGGGAAATGAATTTTTGCAGCCCATTGTGTAAAACTTTGTAGAAACTTTTATTCACTGCTATTAATCCTTCACTTTGATGAAAAATGTATTCAATCATTATTCCTTTTTAAGAAAATGCTCTCAGCTTTTAAAACAGTAATTGAAAGACTTTTTTTAGACTTTAAATATCTGCTTTAAAGTGCTTAGAACAACTAGCTGCATTCATTTGAATCCCTTTATTGCCAAAAAGTCGGAGGGGGAAAAAAAGTGGCCAGATAGAGTTAGATTTAAATAATTTATTTCCTCCCAATATTTAGCACACAAACACGCATAGAAAAGTATAAACACAGACTAGACCTTTAGTGTCTTGCCAGCATTTTCAATGTGCTAATGTTTCTATAATATCATTTACATGGTTTCGGATGTCTATAATTGATCTCCATACGAAGGGGAGCATTGCAAATTCACTGTGATCTACAGCTCTGATCCTTTTCTTTTCCTCCCTTTCTAGTCCTTCTTTCCCCCTCCCGAATCACGCACATATACAGACAGAAACAGATAAAGTCACACACTCAAGATGGGACTTAGCATGTCAGCAAATCGTTTTATTCGAATGCTGTATCATTTTACAGTTTGTGTGTTTGTTGTTTCCTAAGTGGTCACATGCATGTCCTTTCATCGGTGGTTTCTGGTGAGCTCAACCAGACTTTGAAACTGGTTTTCAGATAAAGCTTGATGAGCAAACTAAGTACACTGGAAACTTAATTGTCCTTCTCTTTGCTTGTTTTGTTTTTAAACTATAAGAATATTACACATTATGATTCATATCCATAACAATAGAAATATGACATTTCAACTGGGAGTGATTCTCTGGAAGAGCCATAACAAAGAATGAAGAGGAGAAAAATTAAATTGACATAAAACCATCCCTAATACTTGGAGTTTACCCTTAGAGTTGGGGTTAAAGTCAAGCCAACGTATCATGCATTTCACTTGAAAATGTTTAATTGAATTTATAGATTACAAGAGTCAAAGAATTCTGAAACATATAGTTGAGATCTTAAATTTATAAATTGAGATCTTCTTAGCCTATTTCAGGGGGAAAAAATTCAATAGGATGCTGATAATATGCTCTCACTCAACCCCTTGAGAAGTCCTGAAATAAGCTTGATTGGATTCTCAGAAGAACCCTGGAACGCTGCTGGCTCCCTGAAGACTTACTACATTTCTAGAAGTATGGGAGATGTTTTATAACTAACCTTTTTCCCTTGAATTGCTCCCCACTCTGTGATCTCTAATATTTCATATACTGATAAGCCTGTCTGTTCCCCTCTAGACAGCAGAGAACAATCTTGTGTTTTATTTACCCTTTCGTACTCTATAGAGCTGCTGGCATTTGGGAAGAAAGGGACACACTAGCCTCATAGGTATTTTGGGTAATATAATTCAGTGATAAACTTTTTATTTCAGTTGTAGCCTACTCTTCATACTTCTGCTGAAAATATATTTCTGTTAAACAAATGAGTTAAATCCTTGATATTGCCATTGGACAGCATATATAATAATTCTAGGTGGTTGCTACATTAAAAAAAAAAAAAAGAAGTACTTTAGTTACTCTCACCTTATACCAAGAGCAGTAGTATATCTGTTCCTGCCAACCTTCTCTCACTGCTTTCTTCAAGCTGAAGTGGGGGAGGAAACGCGATGTGGTAAAAATAGCCGGGGCTATGCTAGACCCTGTTCTGCCATGATTCAACTCTGGCCTATAAGCCTATCTCCTGATATCTCAAAAAGTGTTTGCACATAAAGGACAGATAATATTTCACCGGGGTGTGTATAGCTCTCACAAGAGTATGTAGTTGCCGATGAGTAGCAAGGCATAAAGCAGCACAAAAGTGTTAGATATTAAAATTACATCTAGGTGGCTTTGGGCAAATCATAAAACCCTCTGTATCCCCATTTCTTGTCCATAAAATATGAACCTGTTGATCTCTGGGGTCCTTTTTAATAACAGCTCTAAATTTATATTATTTATGTTTAATAATTTAACTCCATTGAAGGACTGAGAATAGAGCCTATGGTTGGTCATCACCAGAGCTGACGTGACTCAGTCCCTGAATAAAAGTGGAATTTTAGGCAGATTGGAAAAATGAGAGCAATTCCTGAGAGCTAGCCCAGACACTAGTCTGGGCTGACATTGGCCAAGGATTAAGAGACATCACACCTCGGATCTAGCCACCCATTCTTATTACCACTCATTTCCTCCCGTTCTTTCAATATTCGATAGATTTGTCCTGATCCCTTTGGCAAAATATTTTTGTCTTTGATTACTTAGAATAATGCTTTCTGCACCAGCTGGAAAATTATGGTTCCTTACATCAAATCCAAATTGTTTTTCAAGATTGTTTTCTACCTCTCTAGGCCAAAGGGGCCTCTCATATTTTCCTTCTTCACTCATTTTCTCACATCTTCAGAGCTTTTTTTCACAAACATTTAAAATTCATATTCATTTATTCCATGAATTCTTTCTCATGTTTCCCCAAAACAACAAGACAACATATGTTATTATAGAAGAACCAACAGTCCTGCATTTAACATTTTGTTAGTCAAAAAGTCAGCATGCCATCCACCGACAGATGAAATTTGGTAACAGAGGATACAGAAAAGACAGAGAGAAAATGCTGTTAACCTTCATTCTTTCCACAGAAAGTCGGGCCTGATCAGATAATGAAAGTATAAATCACCTGGTGTCGGAAAGAGGACAAAGTAGAACAAGAAAAGGAGAATGGAAAAGGACTTTTAAAAAGTCAGTTCAATTACAATAAGTATGTGGGACCATGAAGTCATAAAGTATGTATTATTGCTGATCTGCTAAATAATAATGTGGGAAATCTAGGGAAGATATAAGCAACTTTGGACTAAAATACATACATACATACATACATACAAATGTAAATACACATACACGCACACATATATGCATATATATATACAGAGAGAGAGAACTGGCATCCCCCAAAGAAAATTAGAATCCCAGCTGTTCAGTTCAATTGTGCAAATTATTGGTCCTCCTGTCAATAACTAAGTTTGTTTGATGAGACATTCGTATTCTTCCTGCGAAACCATTTCTTTCACCGTATCTTCTTCTTTTTTTAAAAAATTTATTTTATTATAAACATATAATGTATTATTAGCCCCAGGGGTAAAGGTCTGTGAATAGCCAGGTTTACACACTTCACAGCACTCATTATAGCCCATATCTTCCCCAATGTCCATAACCCCACCATCCTCTCCCTCCCCCCTCCCCCCGGCCCCACTCAGTTTGTTTTGTGATGGTAAGAGTCTCTTATTCACCATATATCTTCTTGCTTCATGGGGCGCCCAATGGTTTGAGCCAGGTGTGGGACATCAAGAGGCTATTTTTACAAGCTTCCCCTAAAGGGTGGGCACTGCAGGTAACAACACACAGGGCTCCCACATGATGATGCCAAGCAGACAGGTAACTGTCTTCACACCTGGCCTCATGTCCAGAGAGAATGAGTACCCATATCAGAATATCATACATTACATTGTGCCCGGACATTGGCTCAAAAGTTTCTGCTGGAGGAAGAACAACCCTAGTAACTGTCACCATCTGTGCTTTAGAATAGAATAGCTCACATAGACCAGTCGCACCGATACCATCTATTTGGCCCCACACATTTTTGCCTAAGATAGACGAAGTGAATAAGCTCAGCTATGAGTTCGAGAGGCTGCTTGGGGAGGAGATAGTCCAGGTCAGCCTCCTCTTCCATGTAGCCAGCCAGATGATCTCTCTCATGCAGAACTGAGCTCCCCACGGACTCAGTCACCAGCAGCTACCAGAAGCGTGTGGGAGAATTTGAACATTTATGCTTCCATCATGCCTTATCCTATGCGCAGTGTTGCCAGGATTTGAATTTGAAATTGTCTAGCATGATGTCTAGTGAGTGAATTGTAGCTTTTTATTATTCATGAGGTACCATAAATATACAAAACGAGGCATCCATTTTTAATGAAAGATAATGTTTTGAAAGATAATAATGGGTCAAGAAAATGCATATGTTTTAAATGCCTTTTTAAAAATCAAATTGTACATTTTTCTCCACTTGAAATATCTCCACCTTTCTCCAAGCGTTAGCATGTCAGTCGGGTAGGATGAAAGAACGTAAAGGTGATGACAGAATGAAATAAGTTTGTACGCAGTCGAACCAACCACTTAAAACAGAATTTATCAGGGTGTGCGGGAATTCTTAACAACTTCACTCCCGCACTCGTGTTTACTTTGTACGTACACGATATGTAATGGAAGCATCCATATTCATTACCCACCTCCTTCATCAGAATGGCACCATTAACATTAAAGCTAAATGTGAATTTATAAGCTTTAAGTCATTTAGATGTAGTTCTTTAAACGTTTAAAGCAGAGCAGACTCGCACATGGGACATCACACTAAGAACCAAGGATTTTGCTATGTAGTCCCAGAGGATTTTTCAGGTTGCCATCTCAATGTCTTGGTTTTTTGCTAAGGAAAAATTACAGACCTACATTTACAATTTACAATTAACAATTAATATAACAGAGTGTAACTTTCTGTTAAGATTCATTGTGTTCCAAAGTTCCTCTATGGTGGTACTAACTGCATCCTATGCACAAGGTCCAAGTTCTTCAAAAAGTAGTATGTGATGTGTTGTTGTTTCTTTTATTATTATTATTTAAATTCAATTAGCCAATATATAGTACCACATTAGTTTCAGATATAGTGGTGTTCAATAATTCATCAGTTGTATATAACACTCAGTGTTCATCACATCACGTGCCCTTTCTTAATGCTCATCACCCGGTTACCCCATCCCCCCCACCCATCTCCCCTCCAGAAACCCTCAGTTTGTTTCCTATAGTTAAGAGTCAGTCATGGTTTATCTCCCTCTCTGATGACTTCCCATTCAGTTTTATTCCCTTCACCTATGATCTTCCTCACTGTTTCCTATATTCCCCATATGAGTGAAACCATGTGATAATCGTCTTTCTCCGATTGACTTATTTCACCTAGCATAATACCCTCCAGTTCCAGCCACATCTTTCAACTAAAGAGCTACATACAGTTTTTTTTAAAGGTGTAGGACATGTAGATTTGATATATTTGTGTACTGCAATATGAATACCTTCAAAATATAGTGCTTTTATCTCAAAACCATGGCATGTTTTAAGAATAGGCGAACAAAATTAATCCTATAAAAGTGAAAAGACCAAGTAGGTGAAGAGTATATTAATAGGTTTAAACATTCTAATTTCATTTAGTGTGTAATAGTATCATTAGGTATGCATAAAATGTAAGGATTTAAATCATGATATTATGGTAAGAAAGATCTACAATCAATTATTTCAACTGATAATTTTAAACCACATTAAAACTAGATAGGAATTAAATTTAAATATAAATTAAAAAGTAAATCTAATTAAATATAAACATTAAAAATTATATTTTATATATATGCATATATATGTATATATATTTGAGATTTGAAGTCATTCAGGTTCTGCATCTTTTAATTGGGGTTAGTGATTTATTTTAAAGCTAGAGTTTTCAGCCTGAATGTCTGTGTCCTCTAAAATCTGAGAAGTGTGCATGGGAATAGATGCCATACTAGATAATGGAAATCAATTGCCATGGTCTGCTTTAAGAAATGTAATGATTAGTGACTGGCCTCATCCCCGTGCTAGCCAGTAGAAGAGTCAAACATAAGATAATCAGACACGCTTCTCTTACACTTTTGTTTCTTTTCTCCTAATTAAATATCTTTGCAAAAGAAGGCAGACATTTCACTCCCACTGAAATGACTCTCCTGTTGTGAAATAGACAAATTTAGAGAGGAAAAAAAAAAAACATAAAATTCAAGGAAGAACAATAAAAGTAATATTGAAAAATTAAGATTTTTACTGAGGTAAGGGGTACTATAAGGAGAAATTCTCCTAAAAGTTTATTTGTAACATTTACTGGGTGCTAACACATTATTTCAATTAAACTCACTGTACTATTTTTAGAGAAATATGGTTTCAGTAAAACCCAACAGTCTATCCTAATAGTGAAAGACTGGAATCTTCAAATCTTACAACCTAACATTCTTATGCGTATTTAACTTTAAAGTTCTTTACAACTGTTGAAGGAGGCCTGATAGATTAAAACATTTCAGAGTATTACGGAGCCATATGTTTACATAACCACATGTTTATATATGTTTATATAGAAAGCTGAAGTACAGGACTACACAGTTATAAAAATAGAAGATTATACCCATTTTGACTATGTATAAACGAGACTCTTCCAGTATAAAAGCAATAAGACCTCCCATGTCTTAACAAAATTAACAACAAAAATTCATATCTTTATTTTGTAACATTCAAATATATACCACATTTTACATGAGTCTCTCTACTGCCAAACTATGCATTTCAATTTTTTAGTTAAGAGGCTGAATGAAAGCAAAGTACAAATAAATAGCCATTCAACGCAATTGATGTACTCAAATGGATATCTGGGAATCATTTTGCCTAAAATATTTACATTAGTCATCTGCTTGTGGAGTCTTAATTGCAAATTTCCTTTTTTAATTTTTAATTTTATAATCTTATGGTTTGCTAAGAGGAATTTCAAGTAAAACATATTGAGAATATCCTTTTTCTTTTCATGGTATTTATTGGATATGTACTATCTTCTCCGCCAGCTAACTAGGTGAAAGAGTTGCTGTTCTTGCCTTGGGGAGCTTTCCAACATGTAGAGAGTTCAAGGCTCAGACTTCTTTTTTTCTTAAGATTTTATTTATTAATTTTTTATAAAGAGAGAAACTGAGAGGGGGGAGGGACAGAGGGAGAGAGAAAATCTCAAGCAGACACCACACTCAGCATGGAGCCCCAGGTGGGGCTCCGTCTCAAGACCGCGAGATCTTGACCAGGGCTCAGACTTCTTCAAGCAGTACCTTCATGACCAGGAGCCCCTGAACATGGAGGAAAGATAAGAAACAGAACTTGCTGATCAAAATGGGAGTTGAAACTATTAAGGATTTTTTTTTAAAGAAGTTATAAAAGATAAGGAACTAGGCTTGCCTGTAAAGTCTTAAAATTAGAAATTAAAAAAAATAATGGATCTGGAGGCTAAAGAAATGCTCTTCCATGGATACTGAGTGTGCTAAATATCACTTAGAGTATTGGAAATCTGTTGATCTGAATATATAAATACCAACGCTTAAGTCTGAAAGAATCAAGTTCTATTTATACATCAGTGAATTTCATAGGAATAGTTGCTTTATAATGTGCAATTGTAGGGGGAAAAAGCATCTTTTACTGGATAAAGTATAGTGATTAAATATCTACATGATAAAGAGACATAACAAAGTGTATTAATTACTAATAAAGGAGAGAATATAATATGTAAAACTGTATTGGTGAGCTAGGTTACTAACATCCTCCCAATCTATAACCTTATCCTCCATCAGCCAAACTGAGTAAACTTGTCTCTATGTTTCTACAAAAGAAACCCTACACTTACATGTGGGGTGGGTGGGGGGTAGTTGGGGGAAGAGAATAGGTATATTCACATAATGCTAGCTAGCTCTAAACACCAATTTGCACCATTACACAAACAATATCATTATTCATATATATTGTTGATTATTTGCCATTTTCACGTGTCTTGCCTATATGAGTAAATAAAGCTTTCTAATAAAGCTTCTCACTGTTATTTCTTGTTGTCTATTACTAAGAAACTTTGGAGACTTTTACATCTTATTTTCTTAGCAGATATTCCAGCTTTCTGAGTCTCAGGTAGAGAGCAATAGTTATCAAATGATTAGCTTTCCCATTAGATGGCCAAGCTCTATTAATTTATATCAAACTATAGTCACCTATCTACCCATTCACACGTGTGACATATGTTGCCTCCTTCTTTTTATGTACAGCCCCTTGTCTATTAAGTTGCCAGAAAACTGAAGTAGAACATTTAGTCTTGGAGATTAATAACTTATCTCCCAACTTGGAATTTCTGACCCTGAGATACCCAGTGAAATGGTCCCACACAAATTAATCTCCCTGACCTCTTCCCTTAGAATTAGATCCCACTAATCATGAATCTCAGTGGGGACTATTTTAGTGGAAAGATTAAAAACACATAAATGAAAGAAATGGTTAAATGTGGAATTAGCTTTGTGTCTAAAGCATCAAATCATTTTTTTTAAACGTCAAATTATCTTCCAGTTTTTGCCATTCATTTGTCCCACTACAGATTTACTGTGCTATAATCAGGTTGTTGAATAGCCAAAAAATCAAAGCTGCAAATAAGTTACATTCTATAGGTTATTTGCTCAAAATTTAAACCTATGACCAGCTCTTAGCTATATTAAGACTCAAGAAGATAATGCATGTCATTATTAAAAGTGTTTCCAAGTTAGACTATTTAACCCATAACCATTAACTATTAACTATTTAAGCCCATAACCACATTGCTGAATTTATTTCTATTATAAAGGCACACCCAACATGTTTTCAATAAGTTAGCATTTGGGGTTTTCTTGGCACATAGCTCTGTTACTTACCACACTACCTCTGCAGCCAACCTCATATTTGAAATATTAATCTCTCATAAGAGTGGCTTTATTCCTGTTGTTGTGGTCTTCAATTTTTATTTTTCCTTTTTAATAACCTCATGAATAGTTCCACTTGGCCTTTGCTTAATATCTCTCTAACCTGGTTTTGGAATTTCTTCTCTTATGCACTAATGGAATAACCATCTTTCCCCATGAACCACCCCCCATCCATTCCCTGTATTTAAACAATGAAAACCATAGAAAACTTGAAAGGTAGAAGGTAAAACTTTGAGAGGCCTAAGAAGAATCATACATTCGAAGACCTGCAAATCATACATTCACAAACATGCAGGACTCAAGGCAGTACACATATATTTGAACTACTTATCAGATGATAATTCTGCTTTAAGAACTCAAAAATTAATGCAAATGAAAAATTTGATTATGCAGATTTCCCTTCCTTGTGCTTGTAGGCATACATCTCCTGCCCTGACATTTCTGAAGTCTTAAATCCAGGATGCTGTGTCATGTTCTCATTGCCTTCTCTGATCTCAATTGAAATTACATGTGGAGCATATCCAAGATTAATAACTGTACATCTGTTCATTTACCAGAGCAGCAAGTTCGTGATCAATGGACCTACACATGTATCTGAAATGATCAGTAAGTCTGAATGAGACTAACCATGTAATTACAGGAAATGCCTTTTTTACAAGTCATCTATGTCTCTGTGTTTCTACGATGTTGACTGCTATAAAATTAAGATTGTTTTAAAATAAATGCAA
>RCUC01169701.1:0-113132 GCA_003697995.1 Taxidea taxus jeffersonii
AATCCTATCGGTCACTCTCAAACTTCTTTGCTGGGCTGGACCAGCCTAACAGCTTTGCTGCTAAGTTTCCTGCTTCTGTAAAACCTGTCCTATTCTGAGCTGATTGCAAGCCAGTGCACGCTAACGGGAGCCTAGAAAATGCCTAGCTCACTTCTCCTTCTGATGCCAGCAACCCAGGGGTTGCACTACGACAAAGAGGTCTAGGGGTCTGGGACTAAGGTTTTTTGAATTACTGCTTTGGCATCTCCCATGGGAGGTGCAATTCTGAAGTCTTCCTTAACTCGCCTTCCACGGCCCAAACAGAAACCCCTGCTACTTCTGGAAGTATGTTTCCAAAGGTTGTTCTGGCAGCCGGAGTATAACAGCTGCTCGGCAATGCCGTGATCCAGCAGCCCCAGAAGAGGAGGGTGCAGCGAGGCCGATGCCCTGTGCCAAACCCAGCACCCACCAGCTGCCTCCCTCCCCCTTCCATGAGAGCAGGAGCAGCATTAACTCTATCAGCACGGGTGGGCTCAGCCGCAGAGAAGGATATGGGTTTCCCGGAGGGCATGTTGCCCCTAAACACAGAGCTAGTGACCTCAACTCATCCACACTCTTTCTCTCCGTAGTGGTTTTCTATTGTCTTTTTCTATTGAAGACACTGGTCTTGAAGGCACTCTGCTGAGCATTCCTTTCTCCTTTCATTCCTATACCAGTCCTGCCTCCCTCTCCACCGGCAGCCCATAGCCATTCTCCATCACAGTCTAGCCCATGGGTTATAATAGAGAGAAAACACACATTATAGCAAGTTAAGTGGGTTCTAATATTTAGAGGAATCCATAATGATTAGAAAGCCCCTTATGCCATTTCTCTCTCTTTGCACAATCACTAGCATTCTTGGATACCACAAAACATGAGCAAAAATACAGCAAGATTCCCACTCCTTGGTGGGCAGAGAGGGGAATGTCTCGTTCCAGATAATGATGCCACACCAGAAAAATGGAATGAAGACTTCTGTATTCCTACCCGTAGGGCTCAACCCTATATAAGCCATTTGGGGTGGGGCCTGGATCCCCAAGGACAAGAAACTCTTAAGCCAGGCAGAAAACAAACAAAACAACACAGACGCAGACGTGAATAAATAAAGCAGACAAATCCACAGATGGGAAGGCTCCCCTTCCCGCTCGCAGGAGGCAGACTCCCTGAAGCCTTACAGATGTCAGAGCAGAATCCACTCGCAAGCTCCAAGTTGTGCAAACCCAGTGCCTAATGTTACTCTAGGAAAAATGGAGTGGAGACAGACAGGAACATTTTTTTTTAAGAGAAGATGACACCCCCACTACACACATACCCCTTAACACAATCATGGTTCTCCCATCATTTCACTGAGATTTGCCTCCTGTGGGGCTTTTTATGACTATGTTGGTGAGTTGACAATTTGGCATGGCCTCCATGGAGATGACACAGGACTGGCCTAGGACCTGGTCCATAAAGAAAAGGATGTGGACTGAATTACCTGGGGGGTGGGGAGGAGGTGTGTGGGGAGGGAAGGAAAGACAGAAAATTAGAGACCGAGATTTCTTCACAGAGTGATATTTCTGCTCTCATGAATGCCATGTAAACACCATCTTGGTGAACACACATCCAAGATGGTGAACTCACACCATTGCCAGCTTAGTTTTCTAAAATCCTTTGCTGCCTTCAACATCAAAAAATAAGGTTTATTGGTGTCAAAGGGGAATTTAAAAAAAAATAGAAAAAAATATCATCACTGTCCTGGCACAATGACTTGGTATCTGTGTTCTCCATTGAGTTACATACATGAACACATTTTAAATCATTAAAATCTGTGTTGTTTTTTATTGCATTTTTCTTTCACTCATCTGTAGAGTTTACATATTTTTCATGTTTACCAGAGACTTCCGAGTGACCAATTTTTAATGGATATATACAATCAGTGGAAATTCCACTGCGGCCTTAACTGTTCTCTTACTGTCAATTTTTTAGGTTGTGTCTATGATGCATGTGTTTGTTGTGAAGCCGAGTGTTACTTGTGGTGGCTCATCTCCTTGCAATAAATTCCACTGAGAAGAATGACTGAATAAAGGAAAACTAATATTCGGTGGCTTTTGTTACATATGGTCAGGTTGTTTTCCAGAGACATTTACATTTATTTTCAAAAAAACATCACCCCAAGGATGGGTCAACCTCACAAAAATGTTGCCAGCTCTGGGAATTGCTGATTTAAGAAAAAAACTTAGGCACATTTAAAATAATCTCCAATCCTTTCCCTTTATGATATCCTATACAATAATTATAAGACCAATGAGGGGGGGATCCCCAGCATTCATTATGTAGACTCTAGGAAAACCACTCCCTTTCACTTCACAAATCCTCAGCCAGAATGCAATGTGGACCAACCTGGGAGGGGAGGCTTGGAGGTGAAGAGTATCTTGCCTGCCAGAATGGGGGATGATGCTGCTCACTGAAGACAATGGCAATGGTGTTGAATGGGAGGTAGGCGGTTCTGAAAAACTCTTCTAATACCTCCCACCCCCATCAGAAGGGGTAAGGTTTGGGGTTCTATACACAGAAGCTCTTCCTCTCCCCAAATCAACAGAGAAACATTCCTCTAGCTGCTCAGGCTGCTTTCTTGGGAGTGGACTAGGAGTCTGGCAAGATAGTGATGTTTAGGACTTCAAGGACTCCTCTGCAGGGTACCCTATAGAACCATTAATGCTATTATTAATGTCCTACTGTATTATATTAATAGCATAGCACCATTAATGCTGCTAATAAGAATAGCTAATATTTATTGCAGTCTAGTATATATGATCTCATTTAGCCCTCACAATATTATCTACTCACTTGACATATTAAGAAACAGAAGCATACCAGGCTTAAAAGATTTGCTCAGGGCCATGCAGCTCATCTGTAGACACAAAGCCAGGCCACCCAAATCCAGAGCCTCTGCTCTCTTAACCATACTGCAGATCACCTCCTTTCAGTAAACTCTCTGTTCATATTTCTTTCATTTTAACCTCCCTTTTCCAGAAACTTCTACAGATCCTTGTTGGTCAGCATACATATTAGGCATGGCATGAGGGATATAAGCGAGCTTCCTCTTTATCAACCAACTGTGAATTTAGCACTGACCCTGGACATCTCAGATTTGTCCCCTCTCAAGATGAGACTCCATCCACTTGGATGCCCCTTCACTCTCTGGTGGGTTTTACCTTCTTTATTTGAGGTTATCTGAAGTGGGAGCCAAGCCATAAAGCTTTCACAGTCTCTTCCAGAAAAATCACTGGATCTGTTTTCAAAAGAAACACTTCTAGTGTCCCACTTGGCCACAGCTGATTTCTTCCCAAGGACGTGCCCATGAGACTGTCTCCCAAGACACTCACAACAGGTACTATCACTGAATAGTAGCCGAGACCAGAGCTCCAGCCCAAATTGCACACTTTTGTCGATAGCTCCTGTTAGATATAACCATTACAGCAAACGTATCCAGCTCTCCCTGGACCCCCTGGCCATCCGAGTATGAAAAACAATGCTGTATTTTCAAGAAATGTTAAAAGCATTGATCAGACTAAGAAAAGTAGTGAACAAAGCCATCACAACTGTTTTTAAATTTAAAAAATAAGGAAAACGTGTCTAATATATCACATGTCCCACATCTTTAGTTTTGTTCACTTTCCAAAGGAGTGAAAATTTAGAAGTTTCTAACATCAGGGTTGCAACTCGAAAGCCTCTAGAAAACATGAATCTGTCCCCCTGATTGCTTATCTCATCAAATTTACATGGAAATAACATTTTAAATGACTCTTTTAAAAAACTGACTAGGTAATACTCTGGTTAATTTCCTTTTATGAGTACTTTTCCACACAGGGTCACAGTACCAGAAACTCCTGGGTAGTTGGTTAAATGCCAATCACTGGCTTTATTCCAGGCCTACTAAAACAGAATTTCTGGAATCAGGGCACAGGAATTACAGTTTTTAAATTTCTTTTTTCTTTTAAATTTTTTATTTAAAAATTATTTAATTTTATTTATTTAAAAACCTTTTAAATTTCTTTTTTTTTAGGATTCACTTTTTGTAAATTTTTTTTATTTAATTTCTTTTCAGTAAAATAGAACTCATTGTTTATGCACCACACCCAGTGCTCCATGCAATACATGCCCTCCATAAAACCCACCACCTGGCTCCCCCAACCCCCTACCCCCCGCCCCTTCAAAACCCTCAGAATGTTTTTCAGAGTCCATAGTCTCTCATGGTTCAACTCCCCTTCCAATTTCCCTCAGCTCCCTTCTCCTTTCCATCTCCCCATATCCTCTGTGTTATTTGTTATGCTTTTATTCTTATTTACCCCGAAGTTTGAGAACCGGTGCTCCAGTATATCTGTCTCACAGTGCCAGGCTCTGATGAACCAGATGGAAACTAAAGTGCTGGAAACAGAAGCCGACCTGTCATAGGCTGCCCTCCTAAACTCTGGGCAGATTTCTGACCCACTCCAGTTCTCCCTCTAGAATTCCACCCTCCCTCTAGAATTCACCTAAGTCAAGAGACTATTGAAGATGAAGTAGGACGCAAAAGACTTCTGAATATCTGAACTGATCCCTGAATAAAGATGGTATGAACAATCTAGAAATACCCATGATGATCTCCTCCTTTTAGGATGAAAATGTAGGGATGATGAGCACTTAGCCACGGAGGCTCGGGGGAACCACTGCTGGGAGGGGAACCCAGAAGGGCAGAGGAGAGATCAAATAGAATTTTAAGACCCTGGCTGACTCTCTGGTAAAGGTGACACATCCCTTCTAATTTCTGGAGGTATGGCTCCATAGAGAAGTAGTGTTAGACTTGAAATAAAACTTCTATGAGTCATCCTTGATCTCAAATATTCTATAATATGAACCCTTCTTAGTATTCAGGCCTATTAGGTCACAAGCACTGATTATTTAGAAAATGTCACCACAGTAACAGATCTCTGAGCTCTTTGATTTGTGTAGCCTTTGTTTTAGAGGCATGCCAGGGAACACAATTAGTATAATTTTGATCCCTTAACATGGGCAATCCTATCTACCTTGCATGTATCTGGCTTCTAATTCCACGGGAAGAATGTTAGATAACTAAACTCAACAGCAACTGTAGTTAATTACTCACTCATCCTTGTATTATTCATTCACTTGGGATTTGCCAAATTTGTATGGAGAACTTGCTGTATGCAACGTATCCTTCTAGTTGCTGGGGAAAAGAGTGGTAAACCACCCAACATGGTCCATGTGGGCATAGAGCTTGTGTTCTAATGAGGAGAGTTCATAAGGAAAAAGGCAACTCTGATAAAGGAGGACAGGGTTACATAGTCTCGGTGGGAAGAAGGCAATCACAAAAGGAAAGACAGCAAGGACTGGAGGCAAGGGTGTTGGCAACCATCCATGTGAAAGAGTGGGACTAGTGAGCATGGAGAACCCTTGATCTCCTTTGAGGTGTTTTGATCATTTTTCTTTCTAAGTACTGGAGGTTAGGAGGAGCCTAATCACTCAGTTCTGTTAATGGATTCTGATGAATTAATCAATGGACATAAGGCCAAATGTATATTATGAGCTAGTGAAGCTGGGCCCCCTCTCTAGTTCCAGTGTGAACTTATCTACTCAGTCCAAGGACAGCGTCTTAGCCTCCCCAGGCTGCAATAACAAAGTATCATAGATTGGGATGGCTCATCAACAATAGAAATTTACTGCTCACAGTTCCGGAGGCCAGAAATCTGAGACTGGGTGAGGGCTCTCCCCTGGGTGCAGACTACCAGCATCTCATTGTCTCTTGGCTCTCTCATGACTCCAATCAGGCCATCAGTCCCATTCATGAGGGCTCCACCTTCATGACCTCATGTAACTATAATTACCTTGCAA
The DNA here is from genome assembly GCA_003697995.1 of Taxidea taxus jeffersonii. Classification (NCBI taxonomy): domain Eukaryota; kingdom Metazoa; phylum Chordata; class Mammalia; order Carnivora; family Mustelidae; genus Taxidea; species Taxidea taxus. The sequence continues at coordinate 5,893 of RCUC01169701.1, forward strand.
AGGCCCTATCTCCTAATTCATCACACTGGGGGACAGGGGTTCAAAATATAAATTTTGGAGCAATACAGTCTGCCCATGATAGGCAGGAAATAGAAAATAAGATTCTTCAAAAGTAGTGTCACAACCAACTTTACAAGCTCAGGCAGTGTTGCAATGATTATTTTTCATGTTCACCTACATCTATGTCCTTTAGATGTGGTTTCCTACAAGACTCTGGGTTTGGTCTTGTGTTAGATAATCTATGACCAATAGCAAATTCTGGGAGTGACAGTATGCCATATCTGAGGCTCATCCTCAAGAAGTCTTAGACTCTTCAACACTCTCTCAAAAATGCTGCTACCTTGTGAAAAAGCCTAGGCAATGCTGCTGGTGGATGAAGCCAGAAGAGCCTGGCTGTCCTATCCAAAGTCCTTCTAGACCAACTGCAGCCAGCTGCACTCCCAAACAGGTGTAATAGTCCAGCCAGGATGAGCAGTATTGCCTACCTGACTCATTGCTGACCACGATGTACCAGTGAGCACAGATGACGCCAGAACCACCTGGTGCCCCACAGACTGGTGAATGATAATGCTATTGTTTTAAGCCACTGAGTTTCTGAGTAGTTTGTTATACTGCAATACCTAACTGGTACACTCCCTGAGATCTAACAGGCCCAAGAGATAGAGATGGGGCAGGGAAAGACAGATATTGTCACTTTTATTGCTGTGACTTTATAGTTTATCCCTACAGTCCAGTTCACATCAGATTCTCTCTATCTTAATCAAACATCAAAGGGAAGTAAAGATATTGCACGTAGTGGTCAAATATCCTCTTACGCTTATTTTTTTTTCTTTTTAAGATTTTATTTATTTATTTTGAGAGAGAGAGAGAGAGGGAGGGAGCACAAGTAGGGGGGAGAGGAGGGGAGCATGATGCAGGGCTCTGTATTAGGACCCCAGGATCATGACCTGAGCCAAAGGCAGCCCTTTAACCAAGCAAGCCACCCAGGAGTCCCCCTCCTATACTTCTTGGGTCAGGGTCTGAGAAAAAGCTCAGAGAAAGAACTTCTTTTGGGTACCAAGGTCAGTCACCATGCCCTCTGATCCTCTCTATGGACTACTCAGATAAGCCACTCTTAGGAGAATCTAAGAAAGTCACCTGATGGCTATGCATTGGCTAGGACTGAAAAAAAAATTACAGAAAGAATCATAAAGCAAAGCCAACTTCCAGACTTTTCATCTTATTTCTTCTTTCTCCTCTAAAACTATACCCATGCTGAAGTGTAACAAAATATATATATAAACAAGCTGTCAGGCTTCTGACACAGTGGATGCCTAGAGGCAAATGTTTCTGCTAAACTTTTGATGGAGCCCCAGGGAGAGTCGAAAGGGTCCCACACTGGGAGGGGTTGGCAGCTGGGCTGGGAACGCAACTTGACCCTCCCTTCCCGTTTCACAAAGAAGGTTTTGTTGGGATCTTGAGGCATGGTGAGTGACTCCTCTAGAGCCATGGGGATAAGCTGTGTTCTGAGGGAACATCTGGGCTGCCAGCTCAAGCCAAGCTGAAACCCTATCCTGGCCAGGGTTGCTCCAGTGAATCAGGTGTAGGTGTATTTTTCCAGGATGTTCAAAACCACATCTTACCCTGAGAAACAGGGTTTTGTCCATAGAAGCTTTATTCCAAAGGGCAAATGATCCCCCTAGGTTCCCATGAAGTATATGTTTGCTAAGGCTTCATGCCCAAAGAATCAAACTCAAAGACTGAAAAGGATAGCCTCCACATATCCTTCTTCAAAGTGTGTTAAGAATCCTTGCCAGTACAATCTCTATTCTCATCAGCAGACTCACCCCATGCCATTACCACCTTGTGCTGATAATGCAGTCTAAAAGACGGATCACTTTGAGCTGAAAGGCTGCCTTTTTAAGTCACCGTTTTTTCCTCTTCCAAGGAAATTTACCAAACCATTGTCAGACTCTTCACTTCTTATTCTACCTTCCTATTGTGCTATTGCTAATAGTAATATTTCTTTTTTTTAAGATTTTACTTATTTATTTGACAGAAAGAGAGTGACAGTACAATACAAGCAGGGGGGATAGCAAAGGGAGAGGGAGAAGCAGGCTCCCCACTAAGCAGGACCCCAGGATCATGACCTGAGCTGAAGACAGATGTTTAGCCAACTGAGCCACCCAAGCGCCCTAAGAGTAATATTTCTGTTTTCAATACTCTTTTAATACCTACCACAGACTCCAGGAATATAGTGATTTTATAATATAAAAATTAATACTTGCATTTAGAGAATTCTAATTCCCCATGGATCAATGTAACTTGGTATTATTAACAAATCAGAGTCTTAAATACCATTTCTCTATCTTATGGCACCCTAACGAGGTTGAAAGAAATATTTCCTATTATAAGTGAGGTAACTGAGTCATGGATAGTTAGAGATGGATGTGAGACTACACTCCAGGGTCTCAATGTGAATCCTTAATGGTAGGTCATTGGTGGCTAGGAGATGGTCAGGCAAGAGTGCCAGGGCCAGGATCCAATCAGGAGGAGATCATGCAGGACAGGGGCCTGCACTTGTCAGCAAAGAGTGTTCTGAGATAGAATACCAGGCTAAATGCAAACCAGAGACAAGCTAAGTGAGCACAGCCTTCTTGCACATTATAATAACTGAGGTAAACTTGTTTAGGAACTGTAATTTAAGGGAAATACCTACATAAAACTAAGTTTTATAAAATGAGAACAGGGAGGTCAGAGTACAGCAGTTTGGGGCATGCTGATTTCAACTGGCAGCAAAATCAGGTGCTCTTAGGGGTATGCAAACCTGAGTGTGTCTATTAGCATCACACAGCTCTTGTAAGGCACTATTCCGATAGCTGCTATTTGCCTCCTCAGGATCTAGTTCTCTCCAATTACTTATAGTGTCATGATTCTACTCCAGGGGATTAGCCTCTTTTCCCTTCTCACCTTTGTCATTAGATATGGATGGTCCCCAACCTTAACTGTAGATATGGGCCTAGACAGCCTCAAATCATTAAGTTGTTCTCTTTGTTATCACTGATTGCTTCAGTGATGGACATGAAACCAAATGATGGTCAAGCATATAAAATCAAGGAGATATTTTGTGAGACTTCTGGCCTAAGGTCCTGCACTCTTCCAACAAACTTTTTTTTTTTTAAATGAACCAAGTGCCTGGTCATCTGCTAGGTTTGAGATACTGATTGAGAGAAAACAGCTTTCTACCCTCACCACGTTCACAGTGAAGGAAACTGTACTGTGAATAAATGATTGGAATAACTAGCTCTGCTTTAGAGATATTGATGAATTACAATGAAAGCAGAGTGGGGAGAGCCACCCTTAGTGTCTATGTTAGAAGAAGTGAGGAGGGAAGATACTTGGGCAATCACTTCAGTTGTAGATAGCAGAATCCTCTCCAAAAGGATGGTGGGAGCGACCTTCAAGGATTTCTGACTTCCCAGTGACTTCAGCTACTTCTTCATTGGATCTTCTGATGTACTGGGGAGTCCAGGTCTCTTCTTGAAATATATCCATCTCTGATTAGACCAAATGAGTTATTTCCCAGACCTTGATTTACCAATATGATGATTTGTGGGGACCTAAGTGAGACACCTCATTATCTGACCAAATAATGTCTGTCCAAGAGATGAATACCAGGGAGGGTATTTTCACCTCAAATGCAGATTTACTAAACAGAGAGAACAAAATGGGATAAAAATAGAAATGGATTTAAAAAGAAAAACATGAATATGGAAATCTCAAATATGAAAAATCTTCTGGAAAGATTACAGAGAGGACTTTAAACTTCAAGGAATACCGACTACGATGGCAATAAAATACAACCTAGGTCAAAAGTGACAATATTAATGGCTTTGAAAGCACAGATATTAGATATTAGAACCTGAACCACAAGAAAGTAAGTAGATATTGGAACCTAACACAGTTCGAGTTAATCAAACCCTTCATGGATGCTCGTGTATTAGCAAGTATTTATGGAATGTCTACTGGCTGCCATGAAGGGAGAACAGATTCTTGAACTGATACCCATAAACTGAGCTGGAGAGTAGACCAGCTTTTAATGGAAAATGAGGCTCAGGCCAAGATATTTAACGTTGAACATTTCCAAGGAACCTTTGCTAACTATTTGACTCATGCACCAATTACGAATTTTTGGTAATTTTCTGTAATCATTTGTTTTATTTATTTATTTGTAATCATTTGTTAATAACAAAATACCTCTTAAACATGAGCACACCTGAGTACTGGCACACATTCATGGCTATAGAGGGCCTGGGTATTCTCTTGATTTTACACAAGACACATTTGGTGTGACAGAGTACATATGTACATAATGTAACCTTAAGCTGTTTTTCCAGGAGCTTATAATTAAAACTCAGGTTGTAAAGACAGCAATATCTACACCAGTATCCTGGGTAGGTTAGTTGTTAAGTAAGTTATTTGAACTTTCTAAGCATTCATTTCTTTATCTCTAAAATGGAGAAATACCTAAATTCAGTTATTAAAATGATAAAACAGCTTTCTTAATACATATAGTATATTGCTTGGCACATAGTGGGGGCTCAGTAAGAATTGAATGGATGAAGAGATGAATAAATGATAGAAAGAAACAAGACCAAAATGATATACGATTGGATTTATCTCTTTATTCTTTTTGGGAAACCATTTTTCACCATGGAAAAATGTTGGGTACATTATAGTCCTGAATAGAGGTCTCAAAATTCATGGTATATCCTTAATTCTTGGCAATTTATTCTGTCTAATAAAAGTTATACATTAGAATTATCACAAAGTGTGATTTAAATTGTATGTCATGGTACACTTTTTCATACTAATGAATTTTCAGGGTATAGTAACTGTATGCATATAGCTTATTTACATATTTAGATATATTTCCTACATATAATCAGAATTTGAATTACTGTGTCAGTTTTTAGCTGAATAGTTTATAGCAAAATTGCATCTTGATAAGTTTGCTATTTTCTTTTCTTTCTTTTTTTTTTTTGTTAATCTATGAGAGGGCCAATTTTCTTACATCTATTTTAAATTATTTCTTAGGCCAAAGGGTAGATCTTTGTTTTAACAAAAGTTCTTTTAATAGTTTATATAAAATACGCTAAGACTATTTATTATGGCTTATGAAACTGTTTTACTAATTTGTAACCATACTTCAAATAATTTTTTTATAAAACTTGAATTAAATTATTAAACAGGGAATATATAATATTGGCAGCAAAGTTTTAAAGCAGTTGGCCTTGGCGTACCAGCTGGCACCCTATTGCATAGGAGCCTTTAATATCTACTTTTATGTTAAGTTTTAAGCAAGGAGGCAAGGGAGGGAGAAGATAGAATATTTCAGTGGTTCTTCACAATTTTACAAAGGGCTCTTAGGTCATCCTTTAAATCCATAAGCTACAGGTTTGTGCCTCACAGACGATCCGTGGGGGCTTTTAGTGACCTTAGTTCCACAGAGTCACTTATTCCTTGGATCTTGTGCTTTGTCCATCCCTACCTCATCGGAAGACAAACTTCAAGGTTTGGGAAAGAGTGGGACTCAAGTCTCAGCTTTCCCTTGTGTAGCAACAGGACCCAAGATGACAAGTGAAGTGAGCTATGAACGGGTCTTTCTCAAAGGAAGTGGAGATATGGTGGAAAAATGTTTTCATTATATTAGCAGTTATCAGCACAATTTCTCTCCTAGAGGAAGTTGCCCTTGTAAAAAGGTCTTCAAGAACCAGCTTGGAGTAGAGGACACAGAGTTGGCAGTTTGATTGCAAACATAGCCCGAACTTCCCCTTCTTGTATCCTCTCCCTTTGTCATGGGACCTTAAAACTCCTCCCTCAAGAGGTAGAGTCTAATTGTCCACCCTTAAATCTGAACAGGTCTTCTGATTCACTCTACCCGATAGGATGTGGTAGAAGGGAGCTCTACCAGTCCTGAGGCTAAGCGTCAAGAGATTTTGTACATTTGTTGAATGAGCCCAGACTAGCATTCTGGAGGATGTTAGACCCATGGCCCAAACACCTTCATGACTATAGCCACCATTCAGTAATGCAGCTGAGGCCAGGCTAAATCAAGCAACCCCTCCATGACCAACCAGCCAACTGCAATGCATGAACAGAGCCAGCCAAGATCAGTGGAGTCTAGCCTAGATCAGTAGAACCACCTGGCTGATAAAGACTAGTGACAAGAATGTTTATTTTTCAGTCATTGGCTTTTGGAATGATTTGTTATTCAACAATAGCTCACAGGTATATCCACAAGCAGGACTATCAGCCAATGATGGGATCCTAAAGGCTGTGGGAAGCTATTCTGCAGAGGCAAGAGGGAAATCATGTCATTTCCACCACTGAGAGTGAGCTCCAAGGACAAGTGGTGTGAAGGACAGAGAGGAAGGGTGCCAAAGGAGGAGGTCCAGCAAAATGGAGAGCATCTGTGACCGTACCTGGGAGGTCCTGGGATGCTCTATGGTGACAGTGTGGGCAGAGTACTTAAGTACAGGGAGTTCATGTGTTTCCAGGAAGTGAGCTTCCAATCCATCTTGATGCCTCCATTTTCCAAGTGATGCATGCAACTCATTAAAGCAGTGTGTGAGCAGGTAAAGGTCCTGTTGTGGTTGTTTGTGAAAACCAGCAGGGGCTGAGCATTTCTATCAGGTAAAGTGATGTGATTTAAAGATTGCATCCTTGGAGGTCAGAGCCAGGGATGCTGAGCCAGCCACAGGAGCAGACTCTGCATTTCTGCCCCCTTATGTGGAATTTGCAAAAATAAAAATAATAATAAAAATAAATTAAAAAATACTAATGTGCATTAGGACTTCCAGGACTACTGGATCTGTAAGGTAGGAAGGCAGGCAGTTGAGCTGTGTTCAGCTTCCTTCTAGTACAGCAGAGAACCACAGCTGACATCTGAATAGCAACCTATCAACATGAATTGAACACCTAAGCCTTATCGCCTGTGATTTTCCCAACAACCAGAAAGAGGTAACCAGTTATCCTTGCTATATTTAAAAGGAAACAGACTTTCAGGGACATTATAAAGGTACTGAATTTCACACCACTGATGAGTGATAAGTGGTATTTAAGTCCAGGGTTGCTTGACCCCGGCCCAATAATCCCTCAGTCCACCAGAAACATTTACACATCAGCTGTGGTATATCCACCAGATGTTTTGTTTGTTGTTGCTGGAATTTAAATATAACCCCTCCCTTATCAACTGAAGAGGCCCTTAGCTAACCATTATGCTTAACAACTACCTTCCAAGTAAATAGCTTCTGAGGTTTCATCTTACACCATAGTGGGTTCGGGGAAAGTTTTTATCTGAGTTGAGACAACGGGAGGAATGCCCAGGCTACCATCTAGGGTGTGGAGCACCTAAGAGTGGTTGGTCAGGTATTGACCCCAAGGAAGTACTAGGTACACTAACTACCCAGATGGTTGAGACATTTCTTTCACTAGAGAAGGAAGAGAAGAATGAACCCAAACACCCAGCCTCCAGGCAGCAAATGCAGACATTCTGAAGTCCTGGCTTCCAATGCTTATTTTTGGATCTGTAGGGGTTAGTGGAGGTTCCCTAAAGGCAACTGAGAGTGGCCAGGCCTGAGTAACTTCACAATGACCATAGCTAATATGTGGGTAGTACCAGATACTATTGTAAACTTTTGTATATATTAGCACATTGAATTCTTTCGTTTTTTTTTTCCAATTTTTGGGGGGTTAGCACCACAATTTCTCCTAATAGTTTATACCAAAATAAACTACTGGGGGGGTGCTGTATATACTATATCCATATAATGTTAGCTCTATTTTTACAGATAGGGAAACACTGGTTAAGGAATGCAAGTTGATATAGTAAGTGGTCCACCAGAATTTTTATACAGGGAGTTAGGTCCATATATCCTTTTTTGGCAGAGAATTTTTTTTTTAACTGTAGACATTGTATACTGCACCAGCAAGACTCAAGGAGTGTAATCACAAAGTAAGTTCATTTTCCCCTATGACTGCACTTCTAAACCTGTCCTGTGAGGCCAGGCTATCTGCCTACACGGGATGAAACCCCCGGCAGACCACACAGCTCCCCTGTGATAAGGAAAGGAATGCCAGATACTTTGGCTGCCCAGAACAGTCTCTGTTCAGAGGTGAATATGCCCAGGGCAGTGTAATAATCGCATTTGTAAATTTCACTCAAAAATAAAGCCTCTCACCTTGACCTTGCATAAGTCTTCGAAATCCTCTGCAGGGAAAGAGGGACGTCTTACTTCCTTACTTTGCCAGCTTCTTTCATCTACTACCACTCCCTGATGTTGACTTCTGTACCTTCTGGTTGGGGCAGAGGAGGGAGAAGTGAGAAGCTGGGAAATGCCTTTGGTGAAGAGCACCCATATATCCCTGTTTTCCTCTGGCCATGGTGGGGGCTTAAATTAACTCTGTCTCTTGGGGGTTTTTCACCAGCAGGTCCTTATATAGAGTTACTTACCCATGGATCCTTCAACTTGGAGGGAATAAAAATATTCATGTATTTATTTTCCCTAATCCCTAACTGAAATTTGCCATGTCCACTGATCATATATACGGTGCATATGGTAATGAAAATTTAGCACTTTTGAATGTCACCAATAAAATTATAGATAGCTTCGAGTTACATTACGATTGCGAAGATACTTCAAAATGTTGTTGGTAGTTGTCACTGTTTCCTTATATAGGGAAATATAGGATGGAGATTATATATATATATATATATATATATATATATATACACACACATATATACCAGTCCTAACAACTAACATATATATGTTAGTATTTAACATATAACAACTATATATATATTAGTTGTTATGACTGATACTAGCTCTGGCTATTTAATGTGTTAAATTTTTTAAAAAATATTTTGATAATTCTACATAGATATAATTGGTTTCCTTAGCAATTCTATGAGTGCAATTTATGCACTTAAAAACAGTAAGTAATGTAAGAAGGGGTCATCCCCAGACACAGCCTGCCAAAAGGGTCTGTAGCACAAAAACATCAGTTTTGTGTTTGTTTGTTTCCCCTCCATCCTCTATCATGCACTCTCTCTACTGGGGTCCTGGTTCCCTGGTTCCTGGGCCAGTTCTCGTTCTCCACGCACGTGAGTGCCATGTCCTCCACGGGAAACCCGCATGTGTCTCAGTGCTCAGCAGAAGTTCAGGGGCTTCCTAAATACGTACCCCTCCGCTACACCTGCCGTCGGGGTCTGCCAGTTACTTGGCATGCACGGGTAGGGCATACTGGCTGTGGCTTATTGAAATGCTCCCACAACACGTGATATATAGCTTCTGCTCTGAGCACCCCCAAACCCTCTGCTCATGCCCTCACCTGCCAGCCCCTGCATGAGGCCCCCAGACCTCCCACTATTCAGGAACCTGACAGTCAATGCTTGGCCAAACCGGACCCTGCAGAAGCCAACTCCAGTTGCATGGCTGATACTGCTGCTGCTTTGTCAGTAGGCGCGCCTCTCTGGTTGTTGAAAACCTTTGAAATACCAACCCTGTTCACTGTGTCTGGGGGAGATAATCCAGTTCCCTTACTGGGTCTTTCTGACCTCTCACTAGTCCTAAGGCAAGGAGGACACATCTCCTCCCCCTGTTGGGAATGTCTGGAGGGAAAACGCCCATCCATTCTCCCAAAGGCATTCTCTCTTTAACCTCCCATCTCACTCTTTGGATACTTTCAAGTGGCTTTTGAACCATATACATTGAGGGTCCATATTAAATTTTTATTCATCGAAATCACTGCTACTGACCCATCCCCCTCCCCCAGCTGACCACCCACCCACATGTGTCCCCCTGCCTCAGCTTACTGAGAACTTTCCCTAGGATTAGACTGTGGAACTATGGATTTTTCAACATTGGCATTTGGAAGAGCAACCATCCTGAAGGCAGAGAAAACCAATCACCGAAGGCCACCAATCTAAAGATAGAGTCCACTAATCCCGGACTGGCCAGAGGGCGTAGCTCTGCAGCGTTTCCTCCACATGGGGCTACCCTCCTTCCTGCCTCTCCTGTTTCCAGCTTCCCTGCTACCTGGCTGCCGCCCCGCTGGCCTCCGAGGCTCTGCCTGACCCCTGTTACAAACCAGACACGAGGAAGCAGGCCACAGCGCCTGGTGCTAATTTCGTCGGTAGCCAGTCTCTCTCTCTCTGACGCTCAAGTGCCATTTTAGGGAAAGGGGGTCTGCAGCACAGAATAAACAGAGGGAAGCCCTCTGCTTTAACTGTTGTTAATGTATCTGTGTTGTGTTTTGTATGTTCCACTCTTGGGGGCCACAGGTCATTGTCTCAAAGCCCTAATCCTCATGATTCCCTGACATTAACAGGGTCGGCTTTCAGTGACTCAACCAGGGTTTTCTCAGACAGTAAATAGCCACCAAGGAAATGAGATTACTTCTTGAGGAGATGGGCAGCTCTGGGCTGCTGTGGAAAGGGTGCTTTGCCTGTTTGTTTGGCTGTAAGGCACCACACTGGCCTAAGCTTATTTAAAATTAGCTTCCCCCATAAATCACCCGCACAATGAAGTGCCTGCCTCTGCCCTCTGACATACTATGTCTCTGTTTATTTTTAATGATGACATGGCTTTTTCTGTCTCCACTTGGTTCTTTATCCTCTATGCTCCTGAATACTAAATTCTATGACAAAGGTACAAAATCTAAGAAGTCACAAGGCATTTCCCTTTCTATCACCACACAAAGTTAATGGGGAGACTAAGTTATTCTGGGGTTCTTTCTGATGGAAGCTGCCCTCACTCTAATTTGACCTGATTATTATGTCCTAAAAATGTTCCCTTGTTCAGGGGCAAGAGGGTACTTCTTTGTGCGCATTTGCAAAATCTCAGTGAATGTGTATGTACTCGATTTCTGTGTTCTGTTATATGGATTTTTTTACATAAGAAAAAGAATTGTAAACAAATAATGAACTCTTCCTAATACACAGATAATACACAGACTGAAGTATTTAGTAGGGAGTATACTAGTGTCCGCAATCTACTTTGAAATGCATCCAAAACTGTGATGACTTAATTGATGGATAGAGGGACAGATGTGTGATAAAGTGGGTAAAGTGTTAATGGCAAAAGAGGTGGTAGGCATAATACTGCTTACCGTGCAATTCTTTCAACTTTGCTGCATGGTTGAAATTTTGCATAATAAAGTGTTGGAAAAGATGCTCCCTTGGAAAGGGGAACTGAATCCTTGGGAGCACAAGAGGGTTACAGCTTCCAGAATCCTATCTTTACCCAAATTTAATTTTTAAAAGTCTATATGTTTACAAAGAGTTAGACTTCAACAACTGACAAAAGCAAGAAAAAAGGGAACATTGACCCAGGAAGAAGTATAAGATACACAATAAGAAGTGTAAAATACAGGCACATTTTACGAGTTAAACATAGAGGCACCATCTTGACTTTAAAATGGCATCTGACTGGGGAAAGTTCTTGACTCAGTTCTCCCAGTGCGTCGCCAGAAACACAGGTGCAGGTGTAGAATAGCCAGGTTCACAACAGGACTAAAACTCAGAGAAGAGAAATTCAAGGGTCTGTAATTCCAGTGGACCTGGGGTGAGAAACGCCAACAATGGCAGACACTGAGCTTACTACTAGAAACAGAATATATACCCAGAAAAATCTGAGTCAAGAGGAAAATTAGGGAATTCCTCTCTACTTTATGACTCCTAGCTTTTTGAGGCAAACGGAATATTTTTATTTCCTTATCATAACTTTTAGAGTTTGACTTCGACAGAACAGTTGGAAAATTAGGACAAAGGAGAGCTACTAGCGTACATTGCTGGGGTGCACTGCAGAAGTATGCTGCTTTGGCAGGAAGTAGACAGGAAGACATGTGGAAACAATATATAATGGAGATGGTGGTTGGTAGAGCATTTATCTTTTAGAGGATCCACCTGAGTTAAAGAAGCCACCTCCTCTGCAGCAGTGCCCAATTATTTGAATGCTGATGAGATGTTGAAAATTGGTCCAGATGTTGTGCAATTAACTTGCCCTCTGGGGCAGGGAAGTATACTCCTCCCTCAAAAGAGGATGGGGGGCTGAGCAATAAGCTAATCTACCACAATATAAATATCCAAAAATAAATTTTTCTACAAATGGGGATTATATACCACATTTGTTGACAATTTCCAGATCCTGATAAATTTCTTCTCACTCAGGAATGAGTAAACTGAAAGACACTTGAAGCATTTAATTGGATATAAGGATATGTCTACAAAACAATCTGTCAGGAAACATATAACAAAATGAGATGGGGAAAACAGAAGGAGAAGGAAAGTTTTCAAAGAATATGACAACACAGTCTGCATTCAAGGCAGCAAGTAGCAGAATCAAAACAGTTTGAACTTCAGATGTGGACAGAAGTACAACTTGAGAAATTTTCTAAGAAAGAAGATGGAAAGGACAAAGGGAGAGAGAAGGAAACAGGATACAACTTGTAGACTTAAACGTATTCCTGAGGAAGTACCCAAACTGTTGGAAAGGAAACAACAATAAAAGTAAAGTCAAGGAAAATAACTTAGAGTACATTGCCAAGGAGTGCATAACATTTCAGGGAAGTTAATGAAAGGGATCCAAATGTGGTTTTATGCACACTAACCACGATGCAAAATGGGTGAAAGATAAAGAAAATAAAGATTAGAGAGTGTAGGTAACTTGATTAGCCAAAAGCTGGAATGTGCTCTCTGGAATTGACTCCAGAAATCTTTATTGTAATAAAGAATCAAATTTCAGAAATATCAAGTATATGTTAGTATTTGAAAATGTTCAAGTGCCACGAGTGATGACTTTGAAACTCATCTACTCAGTTGTCACTCTCTGCGAAGCTCATTGCTTTTTAATATCCTTGCCACATTACCAGGGAATAAGGAAATAACTGAATTTGCTCCACTCATCAATCCATTTGTCTTCACAACAAACACTAGTGCTGTGTAGCCTCGTTAGACACTTTAATAAAAGCTTCTGACCAACAACAGTAAGAAGTCCAGTAGCACTGGTGAACAATTTCAACATAAAATGTGAAGTGCAACAATAAGTTGTTGAGAGAGAAAGAAGATGGAGAGAAAGAAAAATTCTTTCTTGTTTGTATTTTATATAGTATTTTTTCTTATAATTTACCTACATATTTATTATTTTCTTTGTTCTTGTTGCTTCTTTCATGTTTTACCTCCCATCTGGGATCATTTTATAATTTCCACTGGCAGCATCTCATAGTGCTAAACTGTTCTTTGCTTTTCCAGGTCTTAAAATGCCTTCATTTTACCTTCACTTCTTGAACGTTACTTTCTCTGGGTATGGAGTTCTAGGATAGGAGTTATTTTCTTACAGCACCTTGAATATATAATTTTACTTTTTTCTGGATTCCATTGTAGCTCTTGGATGTCAACTCAGTATAAATGTTCTTTATCTGAAGGGAATCTTTTTTTTTTCTTCTTTGTATTTGGTTTTCTTCAGAATCAGAATCATTATGGCATGCCTAAAAAAAGTTTATTTTTTTAATCCCTCATTGAGATTTTCTGAGTTTCTTGAATTTTTGGATTAGTGTCTTTCATCAGTTCTGAACACTTTTGAACCATTACCTCTTCAAATATTACCTCTACTTCATTTTCTCTCTCCTTTGTTTCTGGTACTCATCTTACATATATGTTAAACTTTCTATATGCATTCTCTATATCAGCACTATTCCATATACTAGCCTCTAGCCTAAGTGGCTATATAAATTTAAACTTAACTAAAATTAAATAAAATTGAAAAGTCAGCTCTTCAGCTCAGTAACCACATTTCAAGTACTCAAGAGTCACAGGTGTCTAGTGGTTACTGTTTTGGACAATATAAAAGAATTTTATCATTGCATAAATATCTGTTGGACACCACTGCTCTATATTTACTGTCTGTTATTCTATATTTTCTATCTTTTGTCTTCTATGTCTTATTTTGCAAGGGCTTCTGACCTATTTCTTTGTTTAATGATTCTCTATTCAACTCTAAGCTTCTGTTAAACTTATTCATTCAGCTTTTTTTTTTAATTCTAGAATGCATATTTGGTTCTTTTTTGAATCTACAGTATTAGTTTTTATGGTTTCTAGTTCTCTGCTAACATTTTGAAGCTTGACTTTTATCTCACTGATAACAGTGAGCAGAATTGTTGTATATAGTCTGTCTAGTTGTCCAGTAATTCTATTATTTGGGTTCTACTGTGTCTGTCCCTAAGCTGCATTATTTTTACAATGTCTTTCTCTTATGGTATTTCATTTTTTGCATGTCTGATTATCTCTGATTGTGTGCTGGGCATTGTTTTTGAAAACTGAATTTTAGTTATAATTTGAGACTTGATTAAATTATCTTCCTGAGATGAAGATTTTCATTTACTTTTGCCAGAATCCTGTATACTATTTTGGGCCATTTTAATCCAGTTTAATGCTGAGTAAAATAATACAAAACTATCACCCTAACTATCAGATTAGAGATCTTAGAATTTCAGCCCAGCGGGGTAAGAGGTTTACCAAGTGGTGACTTTTGATAGAATCTGCATTCAGACTTTTTATATCCTTCAGCTGACAGTCCAAGCTATCTGTTAATTTCCTTGATTTGCATATGATGAGTAGCCTCTACTGTTAGACTCCATCCCTGTATTCCCAAACTCTTACAGACTTCTACCAAGTAATTAATCACTATCTTCTTAGCTCTTCAGTGCTTTTAAAAGGTGGTATTTATACTTTACTCAGCTACTTTATTTTTCATGAGGAGGTGGAAAAAGTTTATTCAGATGGCCTAGTCCATCATTACTGGAAATGAAATTACCCATCATTTAAAAAGTCTTTGTACTTGGGGTATAATGATCAATACCAGAACTTTCATCTATGTTTCTCCAATTTAGATCAGGGATGTCACCTAAATATAACACCTCGTGTTTTGTCAAATATTCCCCTGAGATCATCTCTAGTCATTAAAGGTCTATTGGAGATTTTTGTATTCATTTATTTAAGCCCCTAGCTTCCACTGAATATCTATTATGACCAGAACCATGTATGCGCTGGACCTAGACATGAAATATATATATATATATTTTTTTTTAAAGATTTTTATTTATTTATTAGTTAGAGGGAGAGAGAGCGCGAACACAGGCAGACAGAGAGGCAGGCAGAGGCAGAGGGAGAAGCAGGCTCCCTGCCGAACAAGGAGCCCGATGTGGGACTCGATCCCAGGACGCTGGGATCATGACCTGAGCCGAAGGCAGCTGCTTAACCAACTGAGCCACCCAGGCGTCCCTGAAATATATATTTTAATGGGAAAGACAGATAGATACATAAACTGGTTAATAAATAAAATAATTCTACATGGGATTTTATGAGGAAGAAGTAAAACAATTGCATAATGAAGGGAGAGAATAAGGGAGAGTAGGTGTGGAGCCCGCTATAGATGATATTGTCAGGAGAGCTGTCCCTGACACTTAAGGTTAAACCCGATGAAGAAGAAAGATAAGCAATGAGAATAGTGAAAGAGAATCAGGTAAAAAGACCTCAAATTTTGGAAAAGGTAGAAGACAAAATTGCATGGGTCAGCAGGAGCTGTCTCTGAAATGTTGCTGTAGGTGTGCTTTTCCAACAAATGGAGTTAATGTCCATGACTATTTTCTGTAATTCTGTCACTGGGTTTTGTAGCTTACCAACCCCATCTGTAAAGAAGGAATCACATAGTGACATTATAGAATTTTCTGTGCAAACCTGTTGATCCTCATTTCTGAGGACAGAAGGCAGGAGGAAATATGGTATAAAATTAATAATTATAATAAGGAAACAACTATACAGGGAGTATTTAATCCTGAATCAATTATTTTGTGAAACTGAAAAAGAATTTCAGTCTCTCTGAGACTCAATCTGCCAATGTAAAATGAAGCATGGTCTATGTGATCCATGAGATCCTTTACACTGTTATACATCATAGAAGCATTTCAACTCTTTTTCCTCTGGAGACACTTCCTGTTAGCTAACACATTTTCATGGTGGTTCTCTATGTTGGTTGTCTAGGAAGGTTTTATAATTATATATGGTGCCCTTCTATGTTGCAGAGCATTTTGTTTGCTAGGTATTTTTATCTTACTAAGTTACATAGGAAATGTCCCCAAATTCTGAAATTTTTATACTCAATGGAATTTGGAAATGTTGTCACATGTCAAAGAAATGAAAACGGGAGGCTCTGGGAAAAGACTATAATAAATATCTGAGAAAAATCTCATCAGGTATGATTAGGGAGTCTGCCTCTTAAAAGCACTAGTATAATAACCAAAATATAGCACATCAAAATGTGTAGCATGAAGACAAATTCGTAACTGTAATGCATATTTTCAAATACAAGAAAAATGACATATTAATAACCTTAGCATTGTACTCAAAAAGTTGAAAAGAAAGCAGACTGAATCTTCCCTCAAGATGTACAGAAGCTACTAATAAAAGAAGAGCAGAAAATTAGGAAACAAGAAATAACAAACAATGGAAAGAAGTACCAAAATCCAAGCTCATTCTTTGGAATTACTAATAAAACAGACAATGCTGCAGAAGACTGTGCAAGTTAAAGAAAGAGAGAAAGAAAGAAGAGAGAAAGAAAGAAAGAAAGAATAGGGAAAGCACAAATAAGAAACATAAGGAATTTGCACAAATACAAAATACTGGAAAATCTATTTGAAATATGACATAACCAGAGAAATGTGATAAACTGACAATACATAAGAATTTTTTGGTAATACGTGAACACTAGCATTGACAAGAAATATAAACTATAAAATACCCATGATCAGGGGCACTTGGGTGGCTCAGTGGGTTAAGCCTCTGCCTTTGGCTCGAGTCATGATCCCAGGATCCTGGGATCAAGCCCCGCATCAGGCTCTATGCTCAGCGGGGAGCCTGCTTCCCCCCCTCTCTCTGCCTGCCTCTCTGCCTACTTGTGATCTCTGTCAAATAAATAAATAAAATCGTAAAAAAAATACCCATGATCAATTAATTTGTACTTTTCTACCCTACCAAAATGGTTTTATAAGTGGAACAAAAACCCTTGTTTTCTAAAACTGTTCCAGAAAATAAGAAGTAAAGTTTTCTAACAAATATTACAACCTTCTTTTATATGAAAAATAGAAAAAAGATAGCACAAAAAGATAAATACATAAATATACACATATTTATGTATTCATCAGGTCAATATCATGTAGGAACATAATTATTAATATTCTAAATGAATAACGAATTATTTTCACACCCTTCAAATTCATATAAATTAGATTTCTAGCACCACCAAGTGCCATGAAGTTATAGGGAACCTGGAACATTCATACATTGGAATTTGGGTGTAATGAGTACAACCATTTTGGGGAACTATTTGGCAATATCTAGTAAAGTAGAAGATTCACTATCCTGTGAATCAGCAAACTTACTTGTAGGTATATGACATAGGAAATTCACATAAAGATATGTTCATCGAAACATTCAGGTAATAGAGAACAACTGACAGCAATCTAAATGCCCAGTAATAGTAGAATGGATTGACAAATGGTGTAGATTAACGCAATGAAAGACTGCCTAACTGTTATAATTAGTGTGCAATTTCCATATGACTCAGCATCCATAAATTTCAAAAATTCAATATTAAGTGAATAAACCAAGATGAAAGAAAATTATACCACTGGCACAATTTTTGAAAACATGCAAGACAGTACGACACACTGTTAATATATATGTAGATACATATAGCACATATATTTTGGGAAAAAAAGACAGGAAAGATATATATTTCCTGTAGAAGTGCAACTGCCTTCTTGGATGAAGAGTAGAAATCAAGATCAAAAAGGAGTCAGATGGGCACCTGAAGTCTGCCTGAAAATATTTAGACCTTTAAAAATCATTTGAAGCAACCAAGGTTCAATATAAGCATTTTAATGTCTGGGTGGAAGGTGTCTATTAGATATAGAATTAGACTCCATTTCAGAGTAACTGTAAAGACTGAGTGAGTTAATGATACACATAAAGGGCTTAGTTATTCTTAGAGAATACAGTATGTTCTCTATGTACTCACTATGTGCTGGTTTTAGGTGTTATTCACTAGAGACTGTGAATTTCTAGATAGTAAAACTCACTTATTTATCACCATGTCCCTTAGGCACACCACAGTCTCCAGCACAAAGGAGATGTTCATTGATTTGGTTGATTAAATACACACATCTTAGACTCCTTGCTCCATCCCTGATTCTTTAATAGTTCTGACTACATGCATGGATGTAGGTGAATGGGACATGGGAACCAACTGGCATAAACCACTGGTAGAAATTTTAAGTATTAGTATTTGACTCTTACAAACAGTTCCATATGTGATCCAGTTAATGGTTTCAGGGCAAGTGATTAGTTTTAAGTAACCAACCAGCAGAGTTTATATATGCTTTGAGACTCTTGGAAGTTTGATTACATAAATGCCAGCTACATTAATATTGATTTCTCAAAGAATTTTAAAAAATCAGCTGAATTGACTATTTATTATTCCTTCTATTCTTTACTATTGCAAGAATTTCATAGGGATGGGGGATTTCAAAGCTATTTCAAAAATCATCATATAAATAAAGCACTCCTTAGTATATAAGGCTGTAAGGAGGAGAAATGGGCCTTGGCTGACTTTGCCCACATGCTGAACTCCATAAATATTGTGTAGTTAACACACGATCCAGATACTTTAACTTCACAGAGTTCAGGAAAGAACAGATTTTGTTTATGGTGAGTTTTCCTATGTGTTGAATATAAAGTACCAATTAAAGTGTACTCGGAATAGCTGTTTGAGTTTTTGGCAGCATATCAGAAGGAGTTACGGAAAGCCAGGCCTTTCCAATGATAGATATGATTTTGCAGAGGTCATGCTATGGTCTGGACAGGGCACGCCTGGCATGATTTCAAACCATAAATGCACGCGAATCTACTGTAATGAGTCGTGTTCCAGGGCCCAGATCCTCATTGCCTTGAGAATGGAGGAACCATTCCCAAGGCAATTCTGGCTTTCAGAATCCTTTGCCTGGAACCCAATCTCTACATGCTAAGGATATCCACTCAGCTCTAGAGTGGCTAAGATGTTGGGGCATTTTATTATACTATTGCTGCTGTCCATTTCTCTACAGATTTGATTTGGAAAATTGCTCAACCCATCAAAAACTCAACCTGTCTCCCTTCCCTCCCTGGATTAACTTCTCCTGTCATTGGTTTCCAAAGAAGTGAATTCCTCATCTTCCAAGCTTTTGTCAGTTTTTAAATATGAGCCCAGGACATGTTTGCAAACCTCAGTATTCATGGCAGGGAGGGCATTATTCAGTATAAAAACAAGAAATGGTCAGCAAGTGGAAAAAGAGAAAACAATGAGGCAAGAAAGAATGGGTGACATAAACATGAAACAGGAACTATAGCAATATAAAGCAGCTGAATGGGACCAACAGTCCCTTTAGAATCTCAGTTAAAATCCAAAGAGAGAAACCTGACCCAGGCTAAAGGTATAGTCAGTGACTAGCTTAAGTTGTAACAGCTTCCAAAACCCAAAAACATGCAATTGACCTTGTAACTAGGATTGCATATGGCACCCAGCCAAAACCCACCAGCCTCTCCAGGGCAAAGAGCGACAGCTTTGCTGCCCTGCAGCTGAAACAGGTTGGAACCCATATTAAGCTGTGCCAAGTAGGGTCTGCCACTAAGCCGAACACCTGTAATTCACCCATCTGTGTCCCTCAAGTCCTCACCCCAAAGTAAATTGATTCTGAGCTCTAACAGCTGTCTGGGGGACTCTGATGGGCTGTTCACAGCAGGAAAGGCTTTGGGAGATGACAAAAGCTGTGGGATATGTTTTCAAGGTCAGAACCCAAAGAGGGAAGTTCCTTTGATTCTTTCATGTGTGGAGATGACAAAGGTGGCACTGGGTAGGATGGATAATTTTCAGATCATTGGAGTAACTACTAGACATTATTCATCCTATAATCTGATTTGAAAATAAATGTGGTTCATGAAAAAGGAAAAAGTCTGGGCAGTGATAGTACCTTTCATTAAGGAATATCAAGTAAAGAGTAGGGGAATTGCGGTACAAACTTGGGAAATGAAAGTCATATGCTGTGTATCTCTGAAGGTAAGAGAGTGATAGGAATGTCATATATATTCACTAATGACCTACTAGGCTCATAGCAATGACAGAAAATAGATATGCACACCCTGGTAGCAATAAAGATTGTTTGGAAGAGAGTAAAGGAAAATAGATATACTGATCACCTACTATGGGCATGTACAATCTTAGATGTCAAGTCCTTACAATAATAGACCCTTGCCAACATCAACAGCCATTGGTAGATATTATTACAAATAGGTGAAATGACTGTATTCTATATAGGTTATATTTTAAAGTAAACAGAATCTTAAATGCTGAATGGCCAAACCTCCCTTGTGAATGAAGCCATAATCACATTTTTTTTTAACTTGGCAAGCTTATATACTTTTTTGTTTCTTGATTTTTTCTTCTTAGGTACTCTGACTATAGGCCCTTACTGATTTACTGATTCCTACTTATTTTTCAGATAAAATTTTGTTTACTGTTACTGTGGTAAGAAATCTTCATTCATTTATTCTTTTGTTGACCAGTCATATATTTATTAATTTAGTTAACAAATGTTATTGTCCAAATACGGGGAATATAGTGATAAGACAAATGGTCTTAGCCTGCAGGCTGGTACTCAACAAGAGGTGACTCTCAATTAATTGCCCACATGAGAAAACTAGGAGCAACAGATATGATATTGCTAAAGAAAAGCTTTTGGAGATTAGCTTTTTACTGAAGGCACATCTATAAGGAGATGTCTGAGTCTAGCTCATTGCCATTACTGCAATGATGCAGTGATTACCGAATAAAGACCAGTGTGGGCCATGCTGATTGACAAGAACACTGAGATTCATACCTAGGGCCCCATTCTAACCAAGATCAGCCTGGTCGGACAAAAGACTGCAGTCCTGTTTACATGAGCTATAAATCTTTCCATCCTCTGAATACAACTGAGTTATTACACACATCTGATTGCCCATAATATATTAGACACTTTGCTAGACACTGGGCAAAAAGAGTCCTGTTGGCACCTATCTGCTCATGCAGCTAGCCATCCTTCCATCCATTCACCCAACTTAGTACATTTAATGGAAGCTGGTGATGTACAGATGCTTATTCTGGACTGTGGAAATATAGTAGCTGAGAACAAGTGGTAGCAAATTGAAACAGTAATATTTACAAGAGCAATAAGAAAAATGTGACACTTAGGGAAGAATTAACAAAACACAGGAAAGTCTTACATACTGAAAACCACTAAATAAATGGAGAAATACCATATACCATATAACATTTTCCTGGATTTTAAAGCTAATATTTTTTTACACTGTTAATTTTCCCTAGATTGATCTATAGAGTCAACAAAATCCCATTCAAAATCTCTGCATGTTTTTTCTAAAAATAAAATTTTACAAGTTTAGTTTAAAATGTAGAGGCAAATTCCAAGAGTGGCCAAAGCAATTTTGCAAAAGAACAAAAAAGTTAGAGGGCTGCTTCACATTACTTGATTTTAAGATTTACTATAAAGTCATGATACAGGATGATATTGGTATAAGTTCAGATACACAGATCGATAGAGAGCCTAAAACAGTACCCACCCATATGTGGTCAACTGATTTTTGGCAAAGCTATCAAGACAATGGGGAAGTGATAGTCATTCAAGAAATGGCACTGGGATATAATCCACGTGGAAAAAATTCCAAACCTTCTTTCACTATATGCATAAACACTCATTCAAAAGGGAATTATAGATCTATGCAGAACCTAAACCAACAAAAGTTCTAAAAGAAAACATATAGAAAATGCTTAAGCACTTAAACTTGGCAAACATTTCTTAAATAAAAAATGATATACACTAGCCATAGGAGAAAATAAAATGATAAATTAGACTGCCTCAAAATTAAAGACTTCTTTTCAAAAAATGCCATTAAAACACCATGAAAAGGTAATGCTTCAGAGAGAAAGCAAAAACAAAAACAAAAATAAAAAGCTGTGATACAGATATCTGACAAAGGTGGAGTTAGGAGTGCAAAATATTTCCACACCTCTATTTTAGCCTGAGATATGACTCCATAGTAATGGGGGTCTAGTCTTGTCCTTCTTCATTCCTGCTACTCAAAGTGTGGGTCCAAGGAACTAGTAATGTCGGGATCACCTGGTAGCTTGTTAAAAATGAAGATGCTCAGGGGGCACCTGGGTGGCTCAGTAGGTTAAAGCCTCTGCCTTCAGCTCGGGTCATGATCCCAGGGTTCTGGGATCTAGCCCCGTGTTGGGCTCTCTGCTCCTCGGGGAGCCTGCTTCCTTTCCTCTCTCTCTGCCTGCTTCTCTGCCTACTTGTGATCTCTGTCTGTCAAATAAATTAAAAAAAACAACACCACCACCAAAATCTTAAAAAAAAAAAAAAGAAAGAAAGAAATGAAGATGCTCAGGACCTACCCCAGACCCACTGCATAAGAATTCTTTTAGCTGTGTCTCAGGTGATTTGCATTCACATTAAAATTTGGGAATCCTGCTACTTTTGACGACACTGGAAGCTGGTTTCCTGCTCCTGGTACCTAGGAAGGTATGGAAGCATATCCTGGGACTGTCTGGACTAGGCAGGAAGCCAGTGTCACTGAGAGGACGGGATCTGTCAGAGTTGATACTTGGATTTGAATTCAGGCTCTACCACTTGCTAACCCTTTGGAAAACTTTAGGAAGATCATTAACCTCACTTTCCCATCTGACTACGCCCTCTTTACAGGCTTGTCGTGAGCGTTCAGTAAAGAGCATTCATAAAACCCCCAGGACACTACCTGCCATGGTGATGGTTCTCAAATATTCAGTTCTTTCAAGTGGTCAACAAACAGTGATTCTATTTTGCATTAAGTAAATCACAGAAGTCCGTGCCTGGAAGCCAGTTCAGACCTCTGATATCTCTCCACTCAAGGAGCGGGATCATTTGCATCTCTTTCCACACGTGCTTTTTTTCCTTGTTCCTCATCAGTGGATGAGGGAGGGCGGGCAGTGTTAGGAAGAGCCCTCGCCGCTGGATGGTGGCCCTCCTTCCATCCACGTCCCCAACAGCCTAATAACAAGAAATAATGGGGTTCATTATGCATGCAGCTTGGCAATCACTGCTGAAGAGAAAATTAGTTTGATGTCCTGAGTGACAGTTGAACTCTAGAAACCACCTAAGTAAAAGACAACATGCATATAATAAGGAACGCAAGGAGAAAAGTTATGAAGATGCAGGTCACAAAACTTTCTCTTCTCGTGATCCTTCTAGACTCTCCAGAAAAGGTGCTGCAGTTACTAAGAAGTCTATTAAATCAAGGGTTGGCCTTCTCTGTGGCAGTGGGTGGGACAGCAGGAGGTCTGGGAGGCTCAAGCATGTGTAAATACATTTTATATTGCGTTTGTAAATCAAGCATGTGTAAATACACGTACACTGTTGTATATTACATGTACATCACACATTTTAAAATTTTTTTGCCAGAATTTTAGGCTTACAGAAGAGTAAAGAAAATGCAGGGTTCCCATATAACTTTCATCTAACTCTCTCTAATAGCAGTATCTTATGTAATTGTGATACATTTATCCAAAATAAGAAATCTAATGTTCACATAGGATATTAACTACATTACAGGCTTCCTTTGCATTCCCCTTCTTTCTGTTTTTCTGTTTCTGGATGCAGTCCAGGATACCATGTTGCATTTAGTCCTCATGTCTCCTGACTCATTTCTGATCTATGAGAGTCTCTGTTTTTCCTGATCTTTCATGACCTTGATACTTTCAAAGATTACTGGTTTGGAGTTGGTAAGTACCAATTTGAGTTGGTGTGATGTCCTCTTATGACTAGATAGAAGTTATTGATATTTGGGGAGAATATCACAAAGGCAATATACTTACTTCTAGTCACATCCTATCATGGAATGTAGTATCAATATTTCTTATTCCTGGTGATGCTAACTTTGATTAGTTGATTAATGTGATGTCTCTGAATTTCTCCACTGTAAAGTTATTTTCCCTTTTCTGTACTTGTCTCCTTAGATGCAAGCAACTACATCCAGCCATACTCAAGGGAAGAGGAATCAAGCTCCACTTCTTGGAAATAAGAGTATCAAAGAATCTGTGATCCAATGTTAAAACCACCACAGGAATTAGCAAAGCTGGGGAGGGATATTCTGAGGCAATGCAAATATCCTGTTCTTCCTGAAAGTTATGCATGTTGATTTTAGCATTTGTCAATGGATTCTGCCTAGAGCAATTATTACCATGGTGTTCCAATGGTGATTTTTATTTCCCTCATCCTCCTATATTTATTAATTAGAATTCTTTTGTAAGGAAATTTTGTTCCTTTTCCATTTCATTAACTGCTCAATCATTGATTTATATCTATATGAACTCATGGTTTTCCTTTTTTTAATGTATTTTATTTTGAGGGTTATAATTCAACACCATCAAAATGTATTTTGTTGCTCAAATTGTTCCAGCATTGGCTATCAGGAGGTCTTTCAGGTTGGCCCCTACAACTTCTCGATATAATTCTGTCCTTTTGTTCTTTGAGGGCTTTCTTACTTTCTGGTACTGCAAGGCCCTCTAGGCTTATCTTGTAATTTCCTCTTGCCAATCCTAGAATCAGCAGCTTCTCCAAGGGGTTCTGGTGCCTTTTACTGGAGAATAATATTTAGAAACCAAGACCTGGGTGCTAGGTGAGCATTTCAATTGTAGTTATTGAGTATATACTTGGACTTGGGTATTCTGCTAGATGTTTATATACCCATGGCCTTGTGAAATTCCTACCCCAGTCCTCAGAGTGGGAGATGGACAGGTATTCCTTCTTTCTCCCACTGAACCTTTTTCTTGTCATGGGACCCTAGTCTGTCCAAGCTGTAGGCTGGTCCTTCGGCATAGCACCCTTCATGTTCTATGCAGGAACTTCTGTGTCTCCCCAGATTTGCACATACTCTCCCGTTTCTGACTGTAATATCCTTTCTACCACTGCATCTTCTTTCTCCCCTCCTCCCTTCAAAAGGAACAGATACATACATGCATGTACACACACATGTTCATATACAAAAATGCATATATAACACATTGCAACATACTGTTTATGTTCCTAGTTCAACTCTTACCATCAAATAACCTTCCAAAGACGAAGAGCACATATCTGATATTTTTGGTGACTTTTGAGAGGGCCATTTAAGTGGGTAGAAAAAACACCAGACTACCATAAGGGTTTGGAACAGGGGTTTCTTCTGAGTGGAGTATGTACTTAAGGAATTTGCTTAGTAAAATTTTCAAGCTTATTAGGAACTTGATGGGTATCAGAAACACTGAAGTTGTTCATGAATTCATTTATTCTTCTCCAAATTACAAAGGGCTTAAAAGGCACTAGACATCCCACTGGGGCTGGGATTAGAAAGATGTATACAGTAGCTTCCATTCTTCAAGGGGCTTACAGTCAAAGAGAAGGAAGCCTGAAAGGCACTGAGTGACCCAGGTGTTTTCCAGCAGCTTGCAGAAATTTCCAGAAAGACTTATGTACTTGAGGGTGGGATGCATGGTAAAATGGGGCCTTTTATAAAGGCAAGATGCATGTTTAAAAGACCACCAGTTCACTAAGAAGGCATGAAAGAATGAGCTTTCTAATCAGCAGGAGGAAGAGAAATAAAGTCCTGATGGTGACAATCTTTCCATGTAGGCGATATTGTTGCTCTCAAATGACAATGATGCTCTTCTCCTCTTTTCTAAAATTTTCTGGTTGTTGTTTTGACCTTCTGGTGAATTATCATGGTGATAGCAGTATATTTTGCTTGAGTTTTGCCTTACTAAATGCTTCGTTATAACACACACACACACACACACACACACACACACTCTCAAAAACACACTCCTATGCATAATCCTCTTGCTTGATTTTTCCATTTTTTTCTTGTTCTTTAAAAACCATATACTTTTCCAACATTGTCCTGCTTTTGATACTGAACTGTCTTAGACATTGCAATATGATCATTTAACCTCTCTCACCCTAAATGTCATTTGAGAAGAAATAGTACCTACTGGTGCTCTGCTGATACAAGGTAGGCAGTTCACTTTTAGTTTTCTTTCTGCACACACACACACACACACACACACACACACATCTAGGTTTTGACAAGTAAAGGTTTATTTGTTTATTTATTTTAAAGGGAAAAAAAGAGAGAGAGGACAACCAAGAAACAGACTCTTTAACTATAGAGAACAAACTGATAGTCACTGGAGGGGACGTGGTAGGGGGATGAGTGAAACAGGTGATGAGGATTAAGGAGTGCACCTGTTGTGACCAGCACTGGCTGTTGTATGGAAGTGTTGAATCAGTACATTGTATACCTGAAACTAATATAACACTGTATGTAACTACCTGGAATTTAAATAGAAACTTTTTTTTAAAGAAGCATGTTTTATATTTTTTATTTAAATTCTATTAGTCAATATGTAGCACATACTTAGTAAAGAGAAACTTTAAAAAAAGAATATTAAAGCTTTAGAACCAGATTTGTGTTATTACAATATTAATTTTACATTCTGCATTTTCTTTCCAAAATGCCGAAATCTGTTTATTTTAAACAGACGGAAAGCAGGTAGGTCTGGATTTTTTTTAACTGTTTCTGGTGCTCTATTGAGAGTTTTTTGTATTCATCATTACATGATGTGAAATTTTGTGCCTTGTGTCAACCAATAGAAACACATTTTCAAGATTTCTTCATTTTCCCCTCCTCCTCCATGTTTGCTCCCTGCCTAAGAGGCAGACATACAGGACCTAATATTCCATATTTCTGAATTTCACAAAGAATATATGTTCTTCCTTAAGTGTAACAACTTGTTATTTGTAAAATAACACACATACACACACACACACATGAGTACACAGCCTATCCCATAGTAACTGTACAGGCGAGGGTACCTATTCTTCTAGCATTTCATGTTTTAGACATAGTCTTGAAATTGGTGGGTTTTTCTTCCTTCCTAGGTATGACAATATTTGTATTTTTATTACTTAAAATTTGCTTGTTTTAATTATTTTTATCCAAATGATTTTAGCATTTGAAAATTCTTATGATTAAATTAAAGGTCCAGGAGTTCTTGTGTCTTTCACTCTAGATTTTTACCTGATTCTCAGTAAACCTTCTCAATTTTCTTTTTTTTTAAGATTTTACTTATTTATTATTTATTTATTTATTTATTTATTAGTTAGTTAGAGAGAGAGAGAGAGAGCGAGCACAGGCAGACAGAGAGGCAGGCAGAGGCAGAGGAAGAAGCAGGCTCCCTGCCGAGCAAGGAGCCCGATGTGGGACTCAATCCCAGGACGCTGGGATCATGTCCTGAGCCAAAGGCAGCCTCTTAACCAACTGAGCCACCCAGGCGTCCCAAACCTTCTCAATTTTCAAATGAAGTTTCTCTTCCCTTTTATAGAATTTTCTTTTATTACAAATATGATTGTCTCTTTTTTTCATTTTCCTGGTCTTTTCCAGCCTCTTTCCTAAAGAGAACTTATTATTTCTATTGTGGTTCTCCATTCTTTGTCCATTCTATAATTTTTCTTCTTGTCATTTTTATCTTTTTGTTCTTTTTTTATTTTCAGATGTTTTCAAAATATCCTCCACAGTACAGATTCAACATCCCTACATCATTACATATACTCTTTTCTGTATCCAATGCAGATTTTACTGATTTTTAACAAAATCTACTAATCCTTGTTTTATTTACTAGTTAACCTCCTCCTCCTTCTTCTCCTTCTTCTTCTTTTGTTGAGAGAGAGAGAGCATGACACGGGGGGAGGACAAAGGGAGAAGCAGACTCCCTACTGAGCAGGGAGCCCACCACAGGACTCAATTCTGGGACTCCAGGATCATGACCTGAGCTGAAGGCAGCCACTTAAACAACTGAGCCACCCAGGCACCCTACCAGTTTGCCTTTAATAATGTCCCCATGCTCTAATCTGGTAAGCTTGATGTCTTAATTGTTCCTTTCCCCAATGTTGAAGGATTATAACTTTCTGCATATTTGAGTTATGGTAATTTCTGAAAATTTTCTTCTGAACACTGCAGTAGAGAATCTGTAGTAGTTTACTTTCAAGATTTCTGAAACTTTCCTTCCTTCCCATATGCTCAAATCCATTAATCTCTTCCTCTATCCTTAGAAAATCTTTTCACAACCCCATAAATTCCTGTTTTAAGGAATAATATTGAAGATCTGGACCAAGATAGTAGCAATGGAGGAAGACTGAAGGCCAGCAGGGTGGTAGGTGTTCAGGGGGTAGAATCAACAGTACATAGTGCTTGATTAGAAATAGAGTAAATCATGGTGAGAAGTCAGCTGATGTTAAAGTTTCTACCTTGAATATGTAGATAGATGGTGCTAATATTCAACAAACAAAAAGGCTGAAAATTTTGGAAACTAAAAAATATATTTCCAATGGGAAATCCTGACTTCAAGTTAGAAAGCAACATTTTAAGGTATAGGATGGCCAGGCACATTTACAGACAGAAGTGAAAAAAAAAAATCAGAAGTGAGGGTAAGAAGAGAAGCTTAGAAATAAGAATATGCAAATGTTAGTTGAGGTTTGAGCTGGAAGAGTTCATAATGAGATTCAGATGCTGGGGGAATCAGGACAAGGATATGGTCTAGAGGTCAACTGGAGGGAGAAGGAAATTGGTGAATATTTCTTAAGGGCCAGGCTCTATGCTGAGAAATGTTACATACATGCCAATGTTTCTGCCAAAAAAACCCAAACAAACCTGTCATTATCTTATTTTCAATCAAGTTTAGAGAGGCCAAGTCAATTACCCAAATCCACAAAGACTGTGGCATTTATTAAGACTCAGTCTCTCTGTCTCTAGCACTATTTCTCCTATCATACTACCTCTCAGTAGGATTTCCGCTTCCTGTGAGACCCACCACTATGCACCAGGTAGATATGGACCCCCTCCTGCATTCGTATCTGCCATCCATTCTCTCTGCATGGGAGGTTGGCATCAGAACATCGACAAGAGTCCTGTTATCTTTAGGTTGAAGTGGATAATTTATCATTACCCTGTGTGAAGGAATCTGATCATTGTCCCAAGACAGTTTTGTTATCTCTCATTGCATATGTGATCATTACCCCTAGGGCAGAGATGCAATCACTGCCCTGCAGGAATACCTGTCCTTATGGCTTGGCAAGTGGAAAAGCGATAATTAACTTGCACAAATAGATGGGATCATTGCTCTACAGATAGAACCTTACTGTATTTCTCTGAGAAATGCAATCTTTAGTGTGCAAAAGGCAATGTGTTAATTACATTTACGGTAGAGATATGCTGGTTATATTGCCCATAATGATGATATCAATTGCATTTCAGGTGGAAATTGGTATCATTGCATTGCTGATAAACGTGTTATAATTACATTGCAGGAAGAGATGCAATCATTCCTTTGCATATGGTACATATGGAGATGAGATCATTACAGGACAGGTGGAGATGTAATCAATATGCTCTCTATAAACCCATTTTCATGGCATGACACAGCACATGCAGTTAAGACCCTTTCTCTGCTGGGAGACCTATTTCTAGTTAGGTTGCAAATTATGCGCTTATTGCCCTAAATAAGAATTTGGAGCCTCACAAATATTCTAAGTGTGTTGCACATGAAACTGTAAACATTACTTGAGAATGTGTGGAAGTCATGTTGGCAATTTCCAAGCATATGCCTTAATCAGCCTTATAGCTTCCACTTTTATACTCCTTTTGCCTTGAGATGCCTCATGAGGAAATCTCATTCCTGAAGTGTGATAGGCCATGTGGGTAGGGATGCTGAAGGATGAAAGACCCAACAGAGAAGAAAGAAATCCAAGCAGGCCTTAGCTGTTCTCACCATTCTAGTGGAGGTGCCAGACCTGTGAATGAGGCCACCTTAGATCCTGGGGTCTTTTAGAACCTCCAACAGACTGCAAACACAAGAGTGAGTCTAGTCAGTCAACACACAGAGCAGAGACAAGACGCCCAGCTGAGCCCAGTCCAGATTATAGCGTCATGAGCAAATAATTGGTTGTGATGTTAAATCATGGAATTTTGGGGTGATTTGTTGCAGTCATAAATAACTAAAATAACTGTGTATACTTTAATGATACATAATCAATCCACTTTTGATAGGCTTTTTAAACAGAATTAAAGTGATAGTTTCTCCATTTACAATGCAAAGCAATTTAACGGTAAGAGCTACAAGAGCCCTGAAATGATTGGAAGCCTCTTGAAGTTGATTTAATATAGAGCTATCCAGAATGCCTGGTCACATGCCCACCTAATGCATAATGACTGCATCTCCATAAGCAATATAATAATAACAACGGTTCTTTTTCTTTTACTCCATTTGTTTGTTTCAGTTGAATGACCACATTTGCACTGTGAAAAAGTTCAAGTTGCTTGTCCTGCAGTTAGTCAAACCAAGGCTTGAATCTCAGCCCTAGTTCATGGTACCTGAGTGATTTTTGTTGGGTCCCTTAAACTCTTTAAGCCTCCCGTGTAAACTGAGGAAAATAATTCTAACTCACAGTGTTACTGAGAGCATTCCATAGGATAACTTCTGCCAAGTCTATAGCATATAGTTGCTGGCCCCTGTACCAGCACTTCAGCTGTGACTCTCTCCCAGGTTTCTGATGCCATGATCAGTGATCTTACTCTTCAAAGATTGATCTAATAGAATTTTGTTAGACAAAATGACTAGGACTTGTTCCTGGAGAAAATTCTGGCGACCCCTTGGTATAACTCAGTAGCATATGGTTTTGTTTGGTTTGTTTGTTGTTAGGTCAAGATCCATCCAATTAGTGATTCATTTCTTCACTTATCAACCTTTGCATTAATAAAATAATGATTTTCTGTTTCACTCTATACTGTGGCTACAAAGATGGGTAAGTTACACTGGGATGAAAATATTCAACTGCCACCCCCCTCAAAAAAGAAAAAAGAAAAAGAAAATAAAAACCACTGGAAATAAAAGCTATCTATCAAGAAGGGAGAGGGCAGTAGTTTGGGATCTCCTCTGGCTTTGAAGAATATCTTGTAGAATTGCTAAAGTTAAAAGAGATAGTGTTGGGTGTTCCTGAGGCAGTCTGAATGCTCCTACATTACTAATGGACTGTACACTGGTTTAACCACTTTGGAAAACTGTTTGGTCGTATTTCTTAAAGTTAAACCTACTTCTACCTTATGCCCCAGGAATTCCTGATCTTAGTATATACCCAAAAGAAACAAGAGCACATGTCCACCAAAAGATATGCAGAAGAATATTCATGGCAGCCATAGTTAGAATAGCTAAAAATTGGAAATAACCAAATGTCCATCAACAGGGGAATGGGAAAGTAAATTATGAACTATCAGGCAATGGACTAATCTGCAGCACTGAGATGAACAAACTACTGATATATGTACAACAAAGATGAAACTCACAGCCATCATACTGAGTAAAATAAGCCAAATTTTAAAAAATTACATGGTGTATTATTTTATTTATATAAAATTGAAAAACAAATTATTTATGATGATAGATATCACAATAGCTGTTATCCCTGGTGATGGGAAGGGTATTGATTAGGAAGGAACATGAGGAAAACTGGATGAGAACGTTTTATGGCCTGATCTGGGTTACTAGGTTACATGCATATGTAAACATTCGTCCATCCGTACACTTAAGGTTTGTGCCCTTTACTGTCTGTGTGTTATGCATCCATTATAAATAAATTGACAGATGAAATGTAATGTCTTTTAAGTTCAGTCTGGGGAGGATTTGCAAAGTGAACTTTAAGGGTCCTGGGAATGTGGGTTAAGATGGTACCCACTGGGGCACTTGGGTGGCTCAGTGGGTTAAGCCTCTGCCTTCAGCTCAGGTCATGATCTCCAGGGTCCTGGGATCGAGCCCCGCATCTGGCTCTCTGCTCAGCGGGGAGCCTGCTTATCCCCCTCTCTCTCTGCCTGCCTCTCTACGTACTTGTGATCTCTGTCAAATAAATAAATAAAATCTTAAAAAAAAAGATGGTACCCACTAAGGCAGAGAGACCCAGGCACCAGAGATAGAGACACCTACCTCTATTTGATCCTTCAATCCAGCTTAGTGAACAGAGCTCTCTCTGCCCTTTCCTGTCAGAACCAGCACAAGGTTGGGGAATTCAACAATCCTTTAAATGAAAGCTAGATTTCCTCATATTCTCACAAAGAGGTTACCTCACCCTGACCTCCCCACTCTGTTCTGTCCACTTTTTATTCAGGCTTGGAGAACTTTCAGGACCAAACATCACTCAAGCCAAAAGACAAGAAGCATAACCTGCTATTAGACTTTTGTCTCTCACTGGGAAGGGCTGCAGCGCTACAGCTGTATGTCCCCACTCAGGTCCTCTGGCATGCCTTGGGGCTAGGCCAAGCCCTAGTGGTAAGCTCCTTCAGGTTGGCCTTACATAAAACTCAGAGATGTCTGGACGGGACCCTGGAGACAGTGTCCTGGGCCAGAGACTTCTGATCTCCGGGCCAGCAGAGTCACCATGAAGGCAGATTTATGACCATAGGCAAAAAAAAAAGCTGGCATTCTTGTGGCCATCTTCCTACCCCATCCTCTCCACATGACCATATCCTTGGCCAGATCCTCATGTCCTTGGATGGCTGTTGCCTTGTGGTAAATTAGCAATTAAGAAAAACAAGCACATTCATCATGGCCTTGTGGGTGCCCATCCTGAACCCCTAAGGGCAGAAGCTCCCTGGCATCCTCCAAGTCTGAATTTAGTAGCAAGGACACAGAGAGACCATCCTCCCCTAACCAGCTGAAATTTCCTCTCTAGGGACTTACTTCTAGGATTAATATGCTGAGAAGCCTATGATTTGGTTTTCAGGGAGGATGGCGTGTTTTCAAGGAGGAATGTAGCTTGTTTTGAGTCTTAAATTCAGATTAGCTTGTGTTAAATCATTATCTCCCATTTGCTGGTGTTCTAAATTTGGGCAAGCAACTTCACCTCCCTGAGTCTCATGATCCACATTTTCAAGATTAAGTAAAATAATATATATATAGTCCTTTTTGGGCTACTACAAAGTTTCAGTTAAAAAAAAAACGAAAGAAAGAAATTGAAATTATGATTCTATTCAACATGTATCAGCTTATCATCTTATTTTCTTTCCTTCTGCATATTCTAGTTGTACTGTTGACTTCATATCTTCATCATTCTCCTTTACGTAGGTGCTTATTGTGTTTTTGAGACCATGTCTTCAATGGTTCGTGCTTAGTTTGAATGTTGTTCTTAATGCTTCGATTTTATTAAGACCACCCCATTTTCAATGTCTTACTGTTTGTGTCTGTGAATATAAGAAACACGTTCTTGTCTGCCTTTTACAAATTCATGACTAAAAAGATAGACTAAAGGAGGCCAATGACTTATTCTAAGAGACACCAATTGCTCTATCCCCCTACTGATAATGAGCCCTCACCCAGAGGGAATCAGCCAAAGTTAAATCTCATAATGACAAACAGAAATGTGCAGTATCGTTATCACTAAGCCAACACCATTAAAGACAGTGTTTATTGACACTTCAGGTGACTGGATGATGCCTCTCCAGGCCAAGCTAACGAGGGGAACCTCTCCATTACCTCTTATCGAGATTTAGCAGCAACCACAGCTACCCAGTGAAGTTGGAAATTACTGGGCAAGCAATGACATTAGCCAGATGCTGGCCTTCAGTCATAATGCATGCACTCACGAATAGATCTGTAGACTCAAAACTAGCCCATAGAGCTTTTGGTTTCAGCCTGTTGTTTGTCAAAGCCAGTGGCCTCAAACATTCTGCTGTTCTCCACAGTCTGTTAAGGGAGGTTCTCCCCTTTCTTACTTTTAGAATAGGGAGTTTAGAACCAATAAGCTAAAAGAGCAGTGATTTTTATGGTGAAAGGTGCGAGAACACTATCTTCCTCTTCTTTTGCCATCCCAAAGGGTGGACATCTAAGCATGTAAAGTCCTTGCTCAATGATAGGTAATGAAAATTCTTTGAAAGATACTATGAATAATGAGAACATAACATACATAACAACATCAGCTACTATTTACTGGACTTGCTCAATATACTAAGTGTATACTCATTTAATTTTTAAGCAACCCTATGAGATCACTATTGTCGTTATTATCATCTCTATTTTATATTTAAGGAAATTGAGTCATAGAGAAATAAAATCCCTTGCCCAAGATCACACAGTGAGTAGCAGGAAGAAGTAAAATTATTCCCTGTGCGAATCTAAAGCCAGAGCTTTTAACCGTAGCCATCACTGATGGATTTGACTGTAAAAACATCCTGACATCTTTGTACGTTGGCTAATTTCTATGAATTATTTATACTTAAATTATTATAAAATATTGATGTATATTCATATTTTATATTAATTCAATAAAGCCCTTAATAAGCCCTTAATAACATGAACCAATTAACTTACTGACCCTGAGCAAGTTATTTATTTATATTTATTTATATTTAATTAACACATATGGCCTTAACTATGTGCCAGGCACTGTCCTAAGGACCCTACAAGTATTATCCATTTAATTCAGATTTCAATTCAATGTACCAAATACTCTGCTTACACAAGAGGAAACTGAGGCATAGAGAGTTATATAACTTCCCCCAAATTGTGCAACTAGTTAACAGACTCAAAGCCAATGCCCTCACCTACAAAATAAAAAGATCACTTTGGACAATTTCCACTGGCGTTCTACAAACTATGAATTTTGCATTTCTAGTTTTATTGATGATTGGTTGGTTGGTTGATCATACGACTAAAACGCTGCTACAGAGTATAACTGGTTTTACCAGTCCTTTCCACAATGAATACTTTTTCCAGTTTAGAAAAAGATAGTCCTTTTCCCCTCTACATAGTTCTAAAAGTTCAGCTTGCAATCCGTGAGAGTATAGCTGGCAAATAAGTTAAAAGAATCACTTCCCAAAGACAGACTTGTGACAAAATTGTCTCTTCCTGGATACTGGAGAATATCCTCTTGGGGTCTCTGACAGGCCAACAAACATCTTTCGGCCCATGAGACACAAGGCACAATAAGAGAAGTCAGATGGCCTAACACTGTGCTAACCAAAACCTGAGCTAGAACCTGGTCCTTCGTCAGCTTTGGGAATTCAAGTGTGAATGTTTCAAGCACCTATCTTTAGGAAGATTGGCAGCTTCTCTATACGTGGGATGTTATAAGTCATTTGCTGGCAGAGATGGTATTGGACCCTCCCCATGTATAGAGATACTCCCCATCTGAACTCTGCAAATGGTACAATGCTGCCCTATGGAGCAAACAACTGTGTTAGTTATTACTGATATCTGCTTAGATCCTTGTAGCTCTGATGAACTCCCTAGCAGTCCCATGATGTTCCATTGTGTGAATTCACTCCGCTCAGGTTATTTTAGCAACACGTTACTGTGACAGGTGGTGCTAGCTCTCTACTTACCTCGCCCTACTTGACTGGTGCCCTTCTCTTTTATCTACTGGGATTTTGGCTTCTATTAACTCACACTTACAGCCTCTTCTGGAGAATTTTCCTTGGCTAATCGGGCTGCCTTGTCCAGATGCCTGGGAAATTATACTCCTTTCCCTGGAGGTGATCCATTGTCAATAACTGATGTTAGTTGTACAACAGTCTAACTTCCTTTGCTTGAGCCTGAGGATGGGAATAGAGGAGGCGCAGTGTTTATAATTCATCATCCAGAACACTCTGTAGGATTAGAGTAAGGTGAGACTTCTGAATCCTCTCTTGTCTATCCAGTTCCTTCACTGCCTTATAGATTTATCTTGAAAGCAGTCTCTCAATAAATCACTTAATATGAGGTTCATTGAATCTATCAAAATAAGAGGACTAAGCCAAAATTTGTAGTCTTCTTGTCTTTAACTGCTGAGTTCCACCTACTCTTGGATTAAAAGTGCCCATCTAAAATGGCAGAGCCCTTTGACTGCCTCCTGACTAAACACTTTAATTTTTTCCTTTTTCCTAATGTCCCTTTCAAACAAGAGAAATTCTGTTCATTGAACATAACTAGCCAGCACTGCCATTCCTACAGAAGGAGGGACAGAAGTGCAATCCCAGAAGAGAAAATATTCTGCATTCACTGGAGAACCAGTGACCAGTGGAGGTGGTATTTATTTTAACCAGAAGGATGCAACAGAAAATAATCCACACTATTTCACAGCAAGAGTTAACTCCAGAACAAGGAAATCAAATAGGCTTTAATTGGAAGATACTTGCTACATTTGAAAAGGAAGGATAGATGGGGAGAAAACGGATTTCTGTGGAAGAAAACATATTTTCCTAGATACCACTGAACATGACATACTTCATTCCTAAACACCTAAGGAATACATGGTACAAAGGGAAGTGACATAAGTGCATTCATTTAAAAACTGACCAAGAGGCTTCCTGCCTCTAACCATCTTGGAATTTAAAGATTTGGAACATTTAACTCAACTTTTTTAACTAAATGTTTTGCTATTGTTTAGACGTGAAATTTGTCTCCTCTCATTTGTCACCTTCACTGTACATTTTATTTAATGAAAGAAGCAAAGTGATTATTAGCAGTCGGTCTGTTCTACATGGAAAGAGAAGATGAAATAAAGAGAGTCTCATGGAAGGTATGTGCTCTGTGTGTCTAAATGAAAATAAGTTTCACCCTCAAAAAAGTCAAGGAAAGAATATAATGTGCTGATGTTTCAAAACTTTTTAATATATCAAATTATGATTTATCTGTGATCTTGAAATTTAGCTAATAAAAACGTTGTGGCCATGATTAGCTCCCCTAGAAAGTGGAAAAATAAAAAGCAAATCCTGTCACAAATGAATTTAATTCTAATCACTTTCAACAAATATTTACCAAAGGCTCATTCAAGGCCAAAAAGATATTAAAACAAACAAACAGAAACGAAACAGGAAAGCAGATGCAAAGAGTAGTGAGCATGTGGCCAAGGGGCACAGATCACTCTCTGCTGAAGAATATGAAGATGTCATGAAGGAAGCAACAGAGGATGCAGCCCATTCGGAATAGGTAGGATGGAGACAGGTATAAATAGATGTTAAAAGGAAGATATACCAGTGACAAGAAATAGCAGGGCCATATGTTCATAGGAAGGAAAGTGTAGATCATGTTCAAAGAAGAGGAAAAACATTTTATCTGGCACTTAGGATACTGTACAGGAGTACAGAGAGTGAATCCTGAAAGGTTGTATGTTGGAACTATGCAAAAAATTATAGGATGTAGTGATTTCATGACTGCCAGGATCTGTGAGTCCGTGTCTGTTGCATTAGGACCTTAAAGGTAGAACAGCAGGCAGTCATATGGCAATGATGTCCAGTGAACAAAGGCATTAACACACAAGAATACAGTAGAAGTCAAGGAACTGCAGTTTAAATAGAAAAAGATCAGAGCTGCCAAGCATTACAGAAAGAATGAAGAAGGTGAAACTCAAAGCAAAGTGACTGGATCTGGCAAATAGGAAGTCATTTGGTCAACCAAAAGCCAGTTCTTATTCTTTATTGTCATAGTTTGAATTCTTCCAAAAGCCAACCTCAGCACCAGAGCATGAGTTTGGGAAGTAATCCCTCTGAAGGGACCCGCAAAATGATCTAGAACTGCCCATGGAAGAAGTAAAGCTGAGGTGTTTATCCAATGACCTCAGCCCCTAATTGGTCGGGTATTGTCCCTAGGAGCATGAACTCCTAGGTGGACTGTGAACTGCCCTGCCTAGAGAGAGTAAATTCCTGTGGTCTTTTTCAGGTAGAGAAGCAGAGAAATTCAAGCACTTGAATTATACAAGGAATAACCCACAGGAGCCTAGATAAACTTAGAAATAGGGAAAAGGATTTGGAATAGGATTATAAATAGCAACCACCTGAGGTGTCTATAATGGCTAAGTTCTTGTGGCTTCCATATTCAAAGTCACCTCATAGACCACGATGGCTTCTAGAACTCAGCTGTCACATCTACTCTGTGGGCATCAGCACACAAAAAGGAGCCATTTTAGAAGAGTTTACTTAATTTAATCACCCTTCTTATTAGTATAGCTTAACATCTCATCTACCAGATCTCAGTCATATGATCAAATCTTGGTATGAAGGAGGCTGGGAAATGTAACATTTTAGCTGGACACATTATTGTTTCACATAAAAATACGATCTTGTTGTTAAGAAAGGGTGAATAGACGTTGGGTGGCAAGCCAACAGTCCCTGTCATACTACTGAAAAGCATATTCAAGTAATTTCCTTTTTATTTGTCAGTCTTGTATCCCACCCACTAGATTTCTATTTCATTGAAGATGGGAACTGTGTTAGGTTTACTGTGTTATTATTCACAGTGACTCACACATCAGACTACTTTATCCCTTTTGGTTTTTCAAGTAAGGAAACCAGTATCATTATTCCAATTAAAGGAAAGAGTGAGAATGCCCAGTAGACTGTCATAATGAAAAGTTAGGAATTCTCAAGCCTCAATTTGGGGCTTCATCAAAGCAGCAGGTGGACCTAGAGATAGAAATTGTGGGTTATTTGACATATTTAATTTTTCAAAATAGTAGACAAATGCACTGCCCAGAACCTTTTAGAATATAATTTCTTCATTTCCCATCATACACAGCTCCACATACAAACTTACACCACTCTCCTCTAGCCTTGGTCAGGTCTGAAGGTATTTACAAATTCCTCCCATGATACTGGAAATATCTCTCCAATAACAATGGACTTGAACTCAGTAGACAGGGGTTTGAGATTCCATTCTATTCATTACCAGCAAGCAAGCACTGAAAAGCCATTTACCATTTCCAAGCCTTAGTTCCCTCATTTTTGAAATGAGCATAATCACACAGCAAGGGTTATTTGAAGGGAGGGAATTCTTGAAAAGCTCCTGCATAGCTACTGGCATAGCAGACAATCAGAATATGACGTTTAACCTGAATCTCTTCTCTTGTGTCCAGGACTACAAAGGATTCTGACTTTATCTTTGGCTCTTTGGGCATGGGGGATCATCACTGCCACCAATCATACTATGAGGACCCTGTGAGGGTTCCTGTGGGCCTTCCATTCGGACCTGTAGGCATCTGCCCTTGACTTTCCCCCAGAATGCAAAGGAAGCCTCTAAATGAGAGATCCCAGAGGGAGCATTTCTAAAGGCTTCTTCCAAGCACAGGGAATCAATTCCTTCTCCTTGCATATTCTGAGAATTAGCAGAGAGCACATACATATTTCAGAGTTACTTCTTAATACAATTATAGTTCATTTAGCCAGCAATTACAGTAATAGAAAGATTGGCAACCACCGCAAATCAGTTTTAAAGGGATTGATAGCCTGAGCTGCTAAAAATTTATTTTGTCCAGCTCTCATGGTAGATATGGGAGGCCCACAACCCTACATGGGGATGCAGGGGGGCTGAGACTGAACATTCCCAGTGGGGTAGGCTGACTAATCACAGTGGCCATGTTAGGTACTGACAAGTAAGTCCTTCTGAAAGCCTTCACCTCCTGTGGCTTTTAACTACATACCAGCCAAGAGGTCTGAACTCTTTGGTTTTCAAAAACTACCATGAGAAAACACATGTGCACAGAGCACTACAATAAAATGGTGATTTTATTAAGGGGGATGTGCTGTAGTGTGTAAGTAAGCCCCCTACCATTGTTGATCCCCAAATAAAGTTTCACCAGACTTCATGTAAGCCTTTGAAGCCAACTACTTCCAGCTATGTCTCCTTCTTTTAAACTAAAATCCATGCCTCATTCATCTCTTAAGTACTTATGCCCAGACATCTAAATTCAAATGGCATCTGGCTAGAAGATCTCAATACATTTTTGTTTATTACCACTATACTTACAAAGAAAATTATTTTTAAAAAAGCAACAAAGATGGGGTGCCTGGGTGGCTCAGTGGGTTAAAGCCTCTGCTTTCAGCTCAGGTCATGATTCCAGGGTCCTAGGATCAAACGAACCCCGTATCGGGCTCTCTGCTTAGCAGGGAGCCTGCTTCCACTCCTCTCTCTCTCTCTCTCTCTGCCTGCTTCTCTGCCTACATGTCATCTCTGTCAAATAAATAAATAAAATCTTTTTTTTTAAAGAGCAACAAAGACTAAAGTACTGAAGACAAAAACCTAAAAATGAAAAGACAAAATAGTGTCAGAAAAATGCAAGATTGAGTAGCATTTTTAAATGGACATATCGGAGTAAAAGAGAAAGAAAGAGAGAGAGAGAGAGATCCTTCCCTGCACTAAAAAAAAAAAAATCAGTGCCTGCAGGTAAAAATACAGTCATAAAATTGATGAAATATAAAGAAAAAAAAGAATAATTTTTCCAGTCACTGAGGCAGAAAAATATATGCATATTTCACTAACTACTTCACTGTTCATCATAACTCACTGTTGCAACATCATCTTTCCTTCACCTGCCCCCCCATCCAAACAGTTCTTCCATAATATGGGCAGAGTGAGCTTCTGCAGTTATCCAGTCAAGAGATGATGGTGGACCAAGGTGATAGCAATGAGGAAAAGGAAAGTGGCATGTATATTTTAAATGTCAAGTGAACAGGGTTTCCTGGTGGACTGCATGTGAGTTGGTCCTAAAGGGACCATCCACTGTGAGAGACAAGGAGCCGCAGAGGAAAGAAGAGCAGAGATAATGGAAGTGAAGGCAATTCTGTATCATTCTAAAAATTCTACCAAAAAGAAAAGGGGCAGAGGGTGATGTCACTTCCTGGGCTATGGAACTGGAAAAATCAAAGACCCAGTGAGATAGTGGAAAGAGGAGAGACCAAGTCTGCAGTTCCTGATGCTATGCCAGAAAAGGTCCTCCTATGGTGCAACCTTAGGATCAAATGGATCGGGAAAGAAGGAGTAATCTTGAGAAGACATCTGGAAAGAGTAGAGCTGTCATACTACAGCATCTTAAAAATGTCTAGTACCTTTATCTTTAAACATCACGAAACAAAATTATAATTTCCAAGACTCAGAATATATTGGTAAAGTAGCCTCATAAGCTGCGCCAGCTTCATCATTGATACAAGATGAATCTGGCAGCTGAAACTAATCAGAGCTGAAATCACAGCAGCTAAATCAAGGCCAGGGTCCCTTTTCAACCCGGCTTTCTGGCCCCTGCTCCTCTCTCTTAGTCCCACTATTCCTCACTGACATCATGCTCAAATTGCCAAGTCCAGCTGAGCCGTAGGCCATCTGGGTCTCTCCTACCCCAAGGGGATGCAGTCCACCTTCTTTGCAAATCTCCTCCAGCCCAAGCCTGGAGCCTCAAGGCAACTGCACTGCCAGTTACTTACCAGTTTCCCCTCCTTCAGACACAAGCTCAATGGAGTCAATCCAGAGAACTGAATCTACCTTATATGTCACCTCACATCTTTGGTACATGCATCTCACCATCTCAGGCAGGAATTCCCTGCTCTTGTTCTCAGCTCTTTAGAGCTTCATTCCCTGGGAAATCCTAAGTCAACTCAAACATGAGGGAGACATTTAGTTGCTATTAACCCAAACTTCATTTTTTTAGAAAGATTTTATCTATTTATTTGATAGAGAGAAAGCAGCAGAGAAAGAGAGGGAGAAACAGAGGGAGAAAGAAAAGCAGAGGAAGAGGGAGAAGCAGATTTCCCACTGAGCAGAAGCCTGATGCACGCCTCCATCCCAGCACCCTGGCATCATGACCTGAGCCGAAGGCAGATGCTTAACCTACTGAGCCACACAGACACCCTTGGTTTTTAGGAATAAAATTGAATGTTCCCAGTTGTCTGATCTGGTATTGTACAAGCCTTATTACGACAAAGCTCCTTCAGGTCTGTGGGCCAGGAAACTCTACATACATATAGATGTAATACATACATAATATGTATTATATGTATATAGTTTAATTATATGGTTACTCCCATTAAATGAGACAATTTAATCATGTTTCAAGTAATGCAACTGAAAC
Organism: Taxidea taxus jeffersonii; assembly: GCA_003697995.1. NCBI lineage: Eukaryota > Metazoa > Chordata > Mammalia > Carnivora > Mustelidae > Taxidea > Taxidea taxus. Next base: position 48,007 of record RCUC01169701.1, read on the forward strand.
AAATGTGAAATCATGTTATAACTGAAAGACAATAAGTTTCCAGATATTTTTAGTCTTTCAAAACAATCTTACTTGACTGCTGAGATTTCTTGACATTCGCCATATGCAAGCCCGGAACTAACTTTATCTATTATATCCCAGAAATTTTATCTTGTTCTCACATCAATCCTGCAGGTTTGATGATAACATGATGTACATTTTACAGATGAGGATGCTGAAGATTTTTCAGAAGTTGTAAGGATTCAGGCCTGATTCAAACATATGTTTAAGGGCAGATCCAGAGATCTTACAGACTTTACTGTGGATCATTATCTTCCAGTAAGTGTATTTAAAATATCTTCTTGGGGGTGCCTGGGTTGCTCAGTGGGAAGAGTGTGTGACTTTTGATCTTGGGGTCATATATTCGAGCCCCATTTTGGGAGTAAAGATTACTAAAAAAATAAACTTTTAAAAAAGCAATCAACCATATGATAGTTGTCTTTCTCCAGCTGACTTATTTTGCTAAGCATAATACCCTCTAGTTCCATCCATGTCATCACAAATGGTAAGATTTCATTTCTTTTGATGGCTGCATAGTATTCCATTGTATATATATACCACATCTTCTTATCCACTCATCTGTTGATGGACATCTAGGTTCTTTCCATAACTTGGCTATTGTGGACAGAGGGGGTTGGGGGGAGGGGGGTTGGGAGAGGGTGGTAGGGTTACATTATATGTTTAAATTTAAAAAAAGTTATTATGGAAAAAAATCAATCAACCAATCAATCAATAAAACATTTTCTTGGGCCTGGGCATAATATAGCTCAACTATATTTACATTTTATTTCCAAACTGAATGTATTTAAATCTGGAACTCTACACAAAGCAGCCATTCAGAGTTGGTCTAAATCTTTGACAAACTGTCTCTGAATGTGGTCTGGAAAACAAAGAATCTGAAAACCCCCTTCTTTCCAATGATGGGAAGTGGTTCTAATAGTTTCTTCTTTTACAGGAGTATTCATATCTGCAATGAGAACTCTGTGATTGCAACATGCAATGGACCCAATGCCAATGGTCTAAGAGAAGAAAATGAGGACTAGGTTGTTGATTTTACTGAAGAAGAAAAAAATGTCCAAATACTCCTGCCTCTGTAAGCAACCTACTTTGACAAAGAGATAAATGATCTATTGATAAGGAACCATATTTCTGCTGCATAAGATTGACTTTGCATGGAAGTGTTGGTCCGGATAATTTTCATGAACTTTTTTCTTGACCTATTTATCCAAAGTTGAGATCTGGGCATTGTGTTTTGGTAGAGAAGCTTGTCTTAGTGATGGATCACATGCTCAGAGACTTTGTCCTCCCTATGGGTAACACACAACAGCCACTGCTATGCATTACCAGGGTAAGGACTTTTTAAATCCTTCTGCTGAGACCTTGCTGAGTGAAATGTTTGTTACTGAAATCCCTGGTAAGAGAACTCAGTGGCCAAGCACCAAACCACAAACCGCTGTATCCCACTCTTTAAATGTGTTGAAAAGAGAATGCTCTTGGAAATATATTGAAAGGAGAAAGAAAACTGATATTTGGCACCACTCTAATCACAGAGCTTACCAGAAAGACATTTTAGCTTAGAGATGGGACCTGTACCAACATTCATTCATTCAGCAAACATTTTGAAGGCAATTTTACCAACCGCTAATTCCTTATGTATCCTGGGTTTACTGGAGCTTTTTCTGGGCAAAATTGCTGACTAATATCTATAATCATTGTTCTATGACCTCTCATTCACGCTTCAAACCCTGTTCATCTGGCTTTTGCTGTCACAGTGAAAAATGAGCTTTGTGACCGTGGCTTCTCACCATGACAATCTCATTGTGCTTTGATAAACATTACCCTAATCTGGGGCTGAAAGATAGGCACCTCGAATAAAATGACTACATTTCCCATCCTTTACTGTAGTTATGGGAAACCATGTGACTAATTTCTGGCCAATGAGAGGTAGGCAGTGATTTTGTGGTGGTGGTTGTTATTGTTGTTGTTGTTGTTGTTGTCATCCTGGAATGTCTGGGAAGGTTGTATAGTCAGCTGACACTTCTAGGAATGTTTCATTGCGCCCTTTTATTCTTAGCCCAACTTTTGGTCTTTAGCAAACACTATTGCTGGAAGTCCGGCAACTGTCTTTGACAACAAGTTAACAAGAAGCCTAACTATGATAACAATGGAGAAAGATAGGATCCTGGGTCCCTGATGTGTAAGTCTAGAAGAGGCAAAACTATTTTAAAGTGAAAAAAGGCACATTAGTTGTTACCTGGATTTGGGGTAGAGTAAGTTTGAGTGAAAAGGGGCATGAGGAAACTTTTTGGGTTAATAACAAAAACACTGTATCTTAAGTGTGGTGTGGTTATTAGGGTACATACATTTAACAAAATTCATTTAACTGTATACTTGTACATGGATGCATTTTATGTAAATTATACCCCAATATAGCTTGTTAATGAGAAACTTCACAGGAAACACTGTACTTGATCTTTTAATATTAGAACTTTTTGTCTCAATTTGGGGCAATAAAAGAATGGCCACCACCATCAGTATTTACTGTAATATTGGAGATCCTTTCAGTGGTGGAAAAGAAAAAATTAATTAAAATTTAAGGCTCTTAAGGAAGAAACAAAATAATATTAATCATAGGCTTGATTCGAGTTGTAGTCTTAGGTACATTGACAGTTGTATTTTCTGTAATTTGCAGTATGTTTATGCTATTAATAAAAACCAAAGATGTTACACAAGATTGTAAAGATAGTCAATATCAGGCAATAGATTGTTATCTAGTGCTTTAAGAGATGGTAGTTAAGAAACTATATGGACATTTTAACATCCGGCAAAAAAGTTCCTTGATAAAGTATAGCACCTACTTCTGAAAAAAAATTAAAAAAAAAATCGAACACAACATATTTTAATAAAGTACAAATACATAAAAACCCCTAACTTGTTCAAAGACATCATTTGAAAGTCAAAAGCACTCATCATATAATTTTAAATTTGTCATCCATTGTTACTAAAAGTAAATATAACAGTTGTCTTGAGATCCTCAACAGTCCAATGGAATATGAAAAACAATTATAAATACAAATATTTGTAGTGAAGGCATAACTAATTCTTTTAGGAAGTAAGTACACTTTTTAAATATATCCAGAGAAATCAGTCTTAGAGTTCTTAAAACTAAATATACTGGAAACCATTTGATACTATGTGATTACACAGAAGTCAACTGTTTTCTGTTAATCCAAGCATTAACCTTTGAGAAATTTCAAATAGGAAAAAAGTCCCACTTAAAAGAAACAAACAGCACACAAATATGACAAAGAAAGAGAGCAAATAAGTTATAAAACACCTGAAAACAATAGAAATCATAAATGTTCAAGATTAAAGAGAAATACTTTAACTGTTCATTATCTCAATGTTTGTTGTATATTAGGTGCTCAACAAATATCGAATGAATGAATGTAAAAGAAATATCTGAATATGTGTAGAATTTGATTGGCCTTTCATTAGTAGACACAATATTAAGTGACATGTATTATCTTCCAGATTATGTATAAATTCAACACAATGAGATTCCACTGAATCTGTGAGCTATATGCAACTTAATATATGGCAATGAGACATTTAAAGTCTGTTGATAACATATTAAGATTTTGATTCATACTTAGAAAAAATACCTGTTAGGGGAGACATCAACTGACAATAATGTTGCCTTGGATCTTTATTTTTGATATTCATAATGCTTTTATCATACTAATGATGTAATAATACCAAAGAAAAAACAGACTTTTATTAGTCATTTTTTAATTAATGTATTAAATAGAATTCAGACGTAAGACAAGAAATCCTAAAAAACAATTTAGATGTTTGGCTTCGTTTTCTTTTTCATTATTTATTTTTTCTTTTTCATTATTTTCATAGGAAAGCCAGTAGTATTTCAACCTTAACTATAACATTGGTCATTGGCAGAGGAAAACCTTATTTTAATAGCTAGATTAATTATTTTTCAATTTCAATTTTGCTACTAGTACTTTTTGTTAGTGTTTGTTAATAACAGATTTTCCCTTTAATCAAGTACCTTTTGACATCTCCTAATAAGATCTTTTTCTTCTTTCTTATTTTTCGGAAAGTGTCATTATTTTCTGTTTTCTGTCAGTGTTCAAAGCAGAATTATATCAGCTTTATTAAGTTAATTGAAAAGTCCATCTTGTATGGCTGAAATAATTTATATCATTTAGAAATTATCTGTTCCTTTCAAGCTTAAAATTCTTTATTAAAAGCAGTAGTGATTATACTAAAATCAGGTAGAACTGAATTAAGGCAACAGAAACATTAAAAAGAAAATGTTGCCTATTTTATAAAAATAACAAATGTAATTCACAGTGATATGATAGTTATGAAATTTTATGTCCCAAATGATGTATTATCAAATTATATAAAGCAAAACCTAAAAGCAATAAAATTAGACGATGGGCAATCAAATTATACTAACAAACTTAAATACAATATTCCATATTCAAGAAACACCAAGTAGATGGAAATAATTTCACATATAAGAATATTTCTAACATCACTATTTATGACAGTGATAAATTTAAAATGTGTAATAGAAGAGTCCTAAAATCATTATGATAAATCAATAACACAGGATACTATGTTGTTTTTAAAAATCATATCCTAGATAACACTTAAAATATGAAAATATTACTGCAATATTGTTTCTAATTACAGTGTCTGAGAGATTCTAAAGCTACAGAAAACTATGAATAAAATAAACAGCACAAAACCACCCAGAAATGATGAATATAACAATTTCTTGCATAGATCTCATTTTTACATGAATGGGATACCACACAAACACACACATCATGCACACACACATCACACACACCACATGCATCACACACATGTACACACAACATACATGCACACACACATCACTGACACAAGGTCTCTGTACCAGCTCCATCTTCTTCTTTCTCTCCATTCGGATAGTCACTATTAAAATATAAACTTTTAGTGTAGATATTTTTAATCCACTTTATATATTAAAATGTAAATATTACTCTAATGACACATAGTGTTTGAGGTTTTTATTCACATTAATGGTAGCATACTATAACAGTATCAACTATTAATTTTTTTGCTTTTTATAATCACATTTCTGAAATCTCATCACACAGGAATATAGTACTAACCATAGCTGTAGATTCACACAGAGATGAATACTAATATTTTGTGCTATTGCCTTGTACCACACTAAAATCACAGCATTTTGCTTTTATTCTTTTCCATTAAAAGTCATCCCTGAACATATTTTTCTGGGCATGTGTTCCAGAATTCTCAGATATATACTTAGCAACAAAACTGCTAGTCTCTAAGGGATATCTGTTTTCCATTTTCTACATACTGCCAAATTGTCTTTCAAAATGGTTGTACCAACTCTCACAACAGAGTATGAAAGGTCCTTTTGCTCACAGCCAGGTTGAATCTGAATGTGTCACACTTTCTGATTTTTTCTCTTGACTGGATGGAAGTAAATGTGCTTCAGTGTTGCACTAATTTTCTTTTTACTAATTTCTAATAAATTTGTACACTTAACTATTTTTGGTCCTAAAACTCACAACTCAAACTCCCAATCCCCATGAATTGCAGGGACAAGAGTCCCATTTTCTTATTAATTTAAATCTATTTTAGAAGTTTTTGGTATAGCATGGACCATTGTTTTTCTTTTATGTACTAGGCAAATATTTTCTCCCACATAGTGGGGCTTTTGTTTTCTTTACCTTGTTTATAGTTTTATTTTTCAATCCATAAGTTTCTCATTTAGATGTAGTCAGATGTTCTGATGTAGTCAGATCTACTCTTTTGTAGCTTATACCTTCCCTTGCTACAAGGTCCTTCCCTATCTTGATATCACAAAGGCCTTCCCATCTAAAGTATTTAATTTTTTTTCTTTTCATAGGTAAGTTTTAGTTGCTGTGGAATAATATATTTTGTATTAACTATTTGAGTCATTTTATATATATGGAGAACAATTACCACAACCTAATGTTCTGAGTATTTCATTATTTTTCCAACTTTGTAATGCCATTTACTCATTTAAACATTGGGATACACCATTTTATTTAGTATAGTTTTATGATGTCTTTTTTTTTAAAGATTTTATTTATTTATTTGTCAGAGAGAGTGAGCACAGGCAGACAGAGAGGCAGGCAGAGGCAGAGAGAGAAGCAGGTTCCCTGCCGAGCAAGGAGCCCGATGTGGGACTCGATCCCAGGATGCTGGGATCATGACCTGAGCCAAAGGCAGCCGCTCAACCAACTGAGCCACCCAGGTGTCCCTAGTTTTATGATGTCTTAACAGCTGACCAAACCAATTCCCCTCTGCTTTTCTTTTCTTTACTATTTTTAGTTCAGAATTATCTTGATTTTATGAACATTATTTCATATAAATTTTAGAATTAGTATGTCACATTTCTTGTAATTTGAATTGGCATCATACTGAACCTAGTAATTAGTTAGGACACAATTTATATTTATCATGATTCCTTTTCTAAATTATTCCAGGATGATCTTACAAAGATAATTTTCAAAGATGTATTTCTTCTTACATGTGTAATGGATTTATTATAATCAGAATGAGATTTTAAAAATGTATTTCCCTACTGTTATTGTGATATGTAGGATTTTTTTAAATAGGTATTCAGTGTCCAGGTACCTCTCTGGACTAGCTTAATACTTTTAAGAAAATATACATCGCCTGGGTTTTCAATGTAGACAGTTATGGTCTGCAAATAATGAAAATATTTTTAACTTTGTTTCTTTCTGATCCTTTTTACTTTTTGCTTATCTTATTACATGGGCTAAGAATTATATTAACATGTGGGGCAGAACTGGTGACAGTAGTCATTTATGTCTTCTTTTCTGATTTAATGGAAGTGCTCTAAATGTCTACAGTTGCATGTACTAAAATCTAAAATATTTAAGGTCAATATGCTTTACCAGGTTAAGAAAATTTCTATTTCATTTTGTTAAACTACACAAACTCATAAGTGGAAAGTGACTTTTTCTTTTGCTTCATTATATCTATTCAAATAAACACATTTCTGATTTCTCTTTATCTACTAATATTTGAGTATTTGTTAATGTCGACCCATTATTATTTATCTGAGAAATCTGAGATGTCCAAGTCTGGGATAAGATGTATTTAGGATTTTATTTTTTTTAAAGATTTTATTTATTTATTTGATAGAGATCACAAGTAGGCAGAGAGAGAGAAGAGGAAGCAGGCTGTCCGCAGAGCAGAGAGCCCCATGCGGGGCTCAATCCCACGACCTTGGGATCATGACCAGAGCCGGAGGCAGCGGCTTTAACACACTGAGCCACCCAGGTGCCCTGTATTTATGATTTTAAATTATAGTTATTTTGAATTTTGAGTTGTTGAGACTTATGTTGGGTGTTTTGCATGACTACTGATAAGCCTTTCTAACCTATAATTTTGACTTCCTGAACTGCCTATGCCTGGGTCTTATCAATGTTTTACTATTTTCTCAGAAAGAGTTTGAGCTTTTCTTGTTTTTCCATTTTCTGAAACAGTTTGTAAAAGAGAGGTATTATATTTTCCTTCAATTGTAGAAAATCTGGGGGTCTAGGAGCTTCTAAATTTTAGGCTACAGATTTCAAATTTTATAATTAATTTGATGCCTTTGTTGTTAATCTTTCAGTAGTGATTTTCTTTTTTCCTGATTCAGTTTTAAGAATTTATTTTTCTGTATTTCCAATATTACCCTTTTTTTATTTATTGCCACAAAGCTGTTCTGTTATTATTTTAACCTCTCTTGGCCTATTGTTATTTATTACTCTCCATTCCTTTTAATAATTTGTGATTTCCTATTTTTCTTTGTGTTATTTTTCATGTCTTTTCTAAAAAACTGTGGTTTTATTAATCATACCTAATATAGATGTATATTTAACACTTGTTTATATCTACTTTTCTATTTATGATTTCCTTCCTTCAGCTTTATTTTCTATTCACTTTAAAATATATTTTCTAGTATTTCTTTAGTTGCATGCTTAATTCCTTAATTTTGAACATTCTTATTTCTAAAAGAATTTCATTAAAGTTCTATATTTCCCTTTAGATATCAGTTTAGGAGGCACCTGGGTGGCTCAGTCAGTTAAGTGTCTGCCTTTGACTCAGGTCATGATTCCAGGGTCCTGGGATAGAGGCAGATGTTGGGCTCTCTGCTCAGGGAGGAGCCTGCTTCTCCCTTTCCCTCTGCCCCTTCCCCCCAGCTCATGCTCGCTCTCTCTCTCTCTCTCTCTCATAAATAAATAAATAAATAAATAAATAAATAAATAAATAAATAAAATGTCAGTTTAGCTGCATCCCACACTTTTTGGTATGCAATAATTTCAGTTTCACTAATTCCTAAATACTTCCCTAATTATGGCATTTCCTTTTTTTTTTTTTTAATTTGGGATGCCAGTGCAAAGCCACTGCAAAGTAACGATATGTTGATCTTTCAATTTTCTTCATCAATTGATTCATGCTTATTTGCTTAGTGTATAAGTTCTGCAATGGCAGAAGTTATCTTCTTTTAATCCCTGCCTCAGGCCCTGGCATAGTTCTGGGCAAACACCATAAGAACAGATAAATAATGTGTCAGTTCCTCAGAACCACAGATACACTGGTTCATTCATAAATATGCCCTCATTCATTTATCAGATATTTCTTGAATGCCTGAGAAGGAGGTTAATGGGAAGGTTCTAAGGCACTTAGGTTGGTTTTACATCTAATTAGATGAATATTGTCATCTAGCACTCAAGGACATGAGCTCATCTGTTTAACAGGGGTATTGAGATATAGACCACTACATTTTTTCTATGATTACTTTTATTTAACCCTTCTTTTTGTTATTTTGGCTACCTGTTGGCAGAATCAGAGTCCATGTTATAAATTAATGATAAAATGTTGTGTTGGGAAGATTAAAAGGAGGGGCAGTGGATCCTTTCAGATTTTCCTTTTGTTTAGGTATACATATTAGACAATTTGATTTCCGTTGGGGTTTACTTTTTGCTCTTCTGCCAGTAGGATGACCTAGAATGCTTTTCAAAACACTGCTATCTAGACACAAACACAGATTTAAAAAGAGACAAAAATGCAAGCCAAGTGTGGGCTCTGGCATCAATGTTTTGTTAAAGACTCCCCCAAATTCCCAAATGATTCCTAGTGTGCTCAGGGCTATAACAATCAGAACATACATATTGTTTAACCTATAGTTTCGTGCCTCTTTCTGCTCTTCTTGTCTGCTCTTATTGGGTTTTGTTTACCATTTCTCATGTGATTTCTGAGGGATTAAAACAGGGTAGGATTTGGAAATTGGGTAACTGACTAGGCAGGCATTTGATGAACGGTTCTCATTTTGCTTTAAAGTAAGCATGTTTGTTATACACTGGCTTTACACACTGGCTGTCTTTACACATCTAAAGAGCTGGACAGTCTTGGGCTCTCCTCGATTATCAGAACAAAGAAGCAGTGTCCTGGAACCTGAAAGCCTCCCTAGCAGACAGCAGGTAAAGTTACTACAGTGGATATCTCAGGAAGGTTCCAGGGACTTCAGACACCAAAATTAGCCCTTCAGGGCCTCCCTTGAGCACCTGGAATTCTGTAACTGTGGTCAATCAGTGAGGATCAATATAAGAAGGATGCTTTTTCATATTTCTGCTGTTTTCAGGACTGGAGAGAACCAAACTTTAGGACTTTGGGTATTCATGAGTACTCTAACATGGGGCCAAATGGTGAGGCAAGAGCAGGGCTATGTTATCTTTGCTATTTGGCCATCAAACCTTAATAAATGAGCTTCTGTGATACAGAAAATAAAAAGGAAGGGTGTAATAGCTTATTACCATACTAGTTCAGTTATACTTTTATAACTACTTTTATCAGTAGGGTACTGAATGTCCACGTTTTATAAAACAAAACAAAACAAAACAAAACAAAAAGGGGAAGCAGCTACTGGCACAGTCTGCAAGTCAGCCGCCCCTGCCCCCAACCCTATAAGTCACTGCATGGATAGTTTTCCTGCAACAATCAATATACCTGTACTATTAGGGGTTCTCTTCCTTCAATGATGTTATTCCTGCTGTATATCCTTTCTAATAAACTGCCGTATCTTTAAGTATCCTCATTTTCTCCTGACAACAGGCATTTCCATAACCCAAACCAACGGTCACAGAGAGAGGGTGCATTTTATTGAGAAAATTAATAAATTTTTGAACAATCAAATTAGTGTTAACAAATGCAGAGCTTCACCTGGAAGGAATCATCTGGAAGGTGTTTCATTTCTCCCAAATGATAAATACAATCTCTTTGCACTCATTCTTTGGAAAAATATATAAATGATATCTTTTGAGAATCAAATGAGGTCTATTAAAAATATTAGAATCATACCTAAAGAATTTGTTACAGATGTGATTAAGACCCTCAGTTGAATATCCTGTCCTTTTTCTAAAATAAAAACAGCATTTTCCTATACAGATGTGGCAACTTGAGGAAATTCTCCCATGTAGCTAATGTAAACACATTCTGTGTCATTGTTGAGTCTGGAAGACTGGATTCCCCAAATTATCCCTCTTGTAGAAATTTATTTGTTAAGTAAACTGCAGTCCACGCCACTTCCTCAGCCTTGCCCAAAGAAACATATTGCTTGAACAATCAGACAATTACAAACTTGAAAGGCAAATTAAAGTTCATCTAACTGAACCAACCACCAACAGAAGCCACCCTTTCTTCTAAAAAGCATTCTTATTTCCAAAGGACTGTTTTGCAAGTAGCAGTTTGGAGACATATATAAATCTGGTCTCATTTTAACTATGTTTGTTGGCATTATTTCTGCACCCAGAGTTCTTATTTTCTTTTTTTTTCCTCTGTATTTCAAGCAGGCTTTGGTCTTTTATCAATGAACGTATTACTAAGGGCAAGCAGGAAACATGCTCAAAGAAAAATATTACCAAAGATACATATCATTAGTGCACAAATGGATAATTTTCCCATCTGTAACCATTATAACCCAGGGTTCTCAAACTTCATAAACTGAAGAACTTTAATTGTATCCACTGTCAAATCAAGCCTATCTGGCTGGAAAAAAAATTTGAGGCTACATTTTTAACCTTCTGCAACCCACCCAGCTGCAATAAGTGGTGGTAATAGAAATTGGGTAACTAGGGGTAGGTTGGGGGGACAGAGCCTGACAAATTTAGAGACATTAGTTCTGAGAATGGGAAGTTGACTGTTATCTAGCTGGGGACTTCCAGTTCTGTTCTAAAATGCAGAATGAACCCAGGGATGGTGGAATCCCTGCTTTAGTTCACTCTGCACTGAGGACCACTCAATCCTTCTTCCTGTGAGGTAGGTTTTCAAAGAAAATGTCATATCCAAAAGCTAACATATCTATAATGTCCAATAAAAGTTTGAAAACTCCTCTGTTAGTTTATTTTGAGAACTTACATCTTAAATTTTATATTTTAATAACAGGAGATAAACACATCAAGTTTGACAAAATATTCATTCCCACAAGAAGTTGCAAAAGATTTATAATCCTTATCTTCACTAGTTATTGAAATTCATGTTTGTTTTGTCCTTTGGGTATGGAGTTATTTGAGCTAAGAATAATTTATTAACTTAAAGGATGCCAATTATCAGTTTTTAGAACATACCTACTCTATAATTTATTAACCTTGATGATTGATACATCTCCCTCAACCTGCCTTAATAATAATTATTTAAGCCCAAACTTTGGAATTGCTAAAGGAATGAGTAAAATGTTTTTTAGTAATTATGATTTCTTTAAAAAGACTATGCTTTTTAGAAAATGTTTATTTTTTTAAATTCAATAGATGAAAAACTATATACAAGATGTTCATCTCAATATTATAAAAAGTTTGTATGTTTTTGTGTGTGGGTATGTGTACATCTTCAGTAACTATGGAAACAAACAAAATAGGTCTTAAAATTGGGGAAATCTTCCTTTTCCCAGAAAGGAAGGGAGAAGGAACTCACCCTAAATAAGGAAGCCACAAATGAAATAGTAAAGATGTTTTGAAGAAGACCAAAACTGAGTCAGAAGGCTCAGAAAGCTAAGTAACTAAAACATAAATCATACATATAAATCACGTAATTAGAAAAGCATACATAGTCATGACTTTAATTTTCTAGGCTTTTAAGGAAACCAATTTTCCTCTTTGTTTTGTCCTCTAGGAAGCTCAGAACCAAATTGACAGCCCACCTATTGCAATTGCCAATACTTTACGATAAACAGACCCAAGTGTGAACCTTCCAATCCCTAACCCATATCTTCTATCTGTCCCAACTCATTGAGTTAACTATTGTGTTTTAATGTCTCCTTTATAATAACTGACACAAGTTTTTTAAGAAGAAGTAGAGATTGTAAGTTAGCAAATAATGTAATAGGCCTTTATGGGCACCTAGCTAAATATAATGCATAGGACTTTCAATGACCAGTAGAAAAATCCACTTGCCTTCTCTGCACATATGTATATGCTGATACTATTACCTTGCTGTCCCTTTCTAGTTTGAAGAAGGGCGACCTGGTACATGTACTACTTTGATCTCAGGAAGGTATTTCATCTCCAAGGATCTCAACAGCCCCTGGTTCCTCTCTGAGGCCCACAACAAGCTGAGACAGGCAGAGCCCCAGGATGGTTTCCCCAGAATAGACACTGAGTGAAGGATGTGTATTTGGAAGTAGCTTCTTTGGAAGATGATCCCAGAAGCACAGTGAGAGAGTAGGAAGGAAGAGAAGTAAGTCAATACACAGTCATAAATGAGTTGACTCCTCCTAGGAGTACTAGAGCTCAACCTCATATGATGATGGTTACAACATACCTGAGAGATCCTACCACAAAGGCCAAGGTAGCTGAGCTACTCTCCCACCAACTCCCACCTCTCATTGATAGAGGGCTCTTACAAAGGGTACAGACTCCCCAGCATTGGCAGACTGCCCTGGGTGTGGGTTGAGCCCACTCATGCACGCTGTCTGTGGACCTGCAGGCATTTGCAGGGGAAGCCTTTGGCAGGAGGAATGAGTACTCAGGGGATATGGGTAAGTCACCACCAAGGACTGCTAGAGAGAGCAAGACAAAGGTCTACAGACAGAGGTATCTTCAAGGGAGTCCCTCTCATAAGCCTCCTTTGCATAATTTGGTAACTGGCATTACTCAGTTTGTTCTGGAGAATAGGCAGGGAGTGAAGAGTGGTTCAAAGTTAGGATAATCGTGTCCTGTTTTAACTCTTTAAGACACCAATATAAGAACGAGTTTCAAAGTCAAATGTAAATGCATCTTGGACCTGCCTTTGTGATATTTTACTGCTACCTATTTTAATAGTGTGACTTCTGGAGAGCCAGCTACTATCAACAGTCTTGGCAACTATGGGTTCAATGGAGAGCATCAGGAAGGAGTCCTGTGCTTAGCCCTCCTACAGTTGCTTTGTTCAGGACCTGCTATGGGACATGGTCTGCCAAATTCCACCTGCTTCCCATGCATTATAATGTTTGCAGTGATTGCCCAGACTTCTCCCGAGATAAACTCATGGCTAACTTTTCCTAAGGCCTTCTGTCCTGATCCTTTTACATCTCCAACAGTCAGCTTCTGTAAAACTTGTGGGAAATAAAGGATTTTACAGAGGCTGAGAAAAGATCAGAGGCACAAACCTAGTTAAAAATTCCAAAATCGATATTTTAAAAAAGGGATGAAGCCCCCCAGGAAGCCCCTGGGTTGTCTAAGAAGTCCTCAGTTCAAAGCTAGTAATTCAGGGATGAATCTGAGGATCTGAGTGTCAATAGGATCTTGGTTTGATAGGAAAAGAACGATCTTTTTAGGGTGCCATGGGATTGTTTGACTTTATGACCGCTGTACAAGGTGAAAGGAAACCAGAGCGCTGAGGCTGATGGAAGAGTGGGCGGAGGAAAATCAGGCACCCTGTCTCCCTCCAATGCCCACTTTTTAACTTCTCTGGAGGATGAAAAGAAAATGAGAGAATAAAGGTGTTTGCAGTTTATCCAAAGATTCCATTTTAATACATAGCCAAACTGGTAGAGTCAAAATGACCAACTGAATCAAGTCATTTTATATGTGCCTCTCTTGACTGCCTATTTTGAGGATATTTGCAGGTGGTCCTCAGGGTTCTGCAGAAAGAGTAGGCTTCAGTTGCAGTTTTTATGAAATCTTCTGGAACCTAGATTGCACGTCTCTCCTAAGCAAATGTCCTAGTAACTTCACCATTGGAGTCTGCCTGTGTTTATCTTGGGCCAGGCAAAGCAATCAGACTATTACAGGACACTCATGGTGTATATGCCTCTGTTGAGATAGCTCTGAATCCCAGAACCTCGGTCTATCCACCATGCTAGTCTAGCTTGTAGAATGGATCTCAGACTCCATTTTCTTTCCTTTTTTTTTTTTTTAAGATTTTACTTATTTATTTGACAGACAAAGATCACAAGTAGGCAGAGAGGCAGGCAGAGAGAGAGGAGGAAGAAGGCTCCCTGCTGAGCAGATAGCCCGATGTGGGGCTCGATCCCAGGACCCTGGGATCATGACCTGAGCCGAAGGCAGAGGCTTAACCCACTGAGCCACCCAGGTGCCCCCAGACTCCATTTTCTAACCAAACTCTCCTGTTCTGTAGATCCAAAACCCCACCTGAACATTAGCTCTTTCGTCTTTGCCTTCTAGCTCTTTTTCTGGGACTCCAAATCCTAAATCTGTATCTGAATGGGAGACTTGCCCAGATATCAAACTTGATATCTGGCTGACTTGGAGTTTTTCTGATAACAGAGCATCCCTAGAGACAATTCTCAGCACACTGGGGTGCCCTGGCTCAGAGCACTCCCCATGTGTTGAGTCTGTGCAAAGCAGGCCCTCACTCTCTAATTTGTCCACATGTGACTGGCCAGCTGCCCATAGGGGAGTAATCCCTACAAACCACTAGCCCAGAATTCTTGGCTGCCTATGTCCTTCAAATTTTAGTAGACTTGATGCATCACCCAGTTTGTTTATGTCAGAACTCCTCATGATGGGGAGATAGGAGTCACTGGAAGAGCCCAGGCTATGGGTGGCAAAAACCTGGCACTCATGACATCACTCCTTGTCTCCACGTGGGACTCCAAGCAGACTTTTCTAATTAATTGGTGTGCACTTTCACATTGAGGCCAGATAAAGCTACAGGATTTTCTTACTTTATTATTTTATATAACTAGTGCCAATAGATCACAATTAAATGAAACCCACACTCCATCCCTGGTGTAAGCCTTACTGCTAAGGCAAGCACGTAAAAGGGGGTGGGGGCACAGTGAGATGACTTTGGGACTGAGTTTATGGGGAAGGACAAAGTCCCTGAAGACAGGAGAAAAAGTTAGTTGGACCACACTGAGGGCTCATGAGGAAAGAGATCTTTATTGTGGTGATGGCCCAGTGGCACTCAAATTCTTGGTTTTGGCTACATTCAATTGTTTAGCAATTCTGGTTCAGCAGACCAGGTTCAAAGAAAGCAGTATGATGAACTGATCCAGATCTGGGAAGTCTCAGAATATCAATATAAGGGGCCATAAGGGCATATGCGGGTAGGAATCACATCCCTTCCTACTGAGTATGGGATAACCAGACCGGCAGTGGTATTTCTCTTCTTGGTCATGATGTTGAGCATAGCTTATTAGGAGTCCTATTCTTTTCAGAGAAGCCCTTTTACCAAGCTTCAGAAGTGTCATCCTTTTATTGTGTAGAGGAGAAACATTCTGGTATATAATTAAAATTCAGACAAGATTGTTTTAATACTACACTAATGAAGACCAAGGGGATCTTACTGTGATCTGCAAATCCACCATATCTGCAATTTTTTTTTCATACAAAGTCTACCTGATTACCCCAAGATCTTCTGCTCCTAATGCTTTGGAGGGGTCAGTAATGTTCCAACACCAGAAGACTGTATTCTTCAGATCCTGAGGCAATACTGATCCTTTGGCACATTTAGCAACAATCACAGTCCCAACATCTGCCTGGACTTAGAATAAAGTTAATGTCTTTCTTGGATAAGAGACACACTCCACTCTTCATGTTCATAATTTTACCTGTGGGTTAGGAAACACTCACCTGAAATCTGTCCCTTTCTCTACCCTATACTATCACTCCTCCACCACCAATAAGAAGACCCTCTAACTGAATGCTCAGGTCCCACCATACTCTTTGGGCCATGTTTTCCAAAAGCTGGTGATACAGTGCCTTGAATAGTCAAAGGCAGGGAAAATCTTCATCTTTATACCTTCTATGTGGTGAACAGACCTCAGAGGCTCTATGTTACTATGCCCAGTTCTCTGCTTTGCCTGTGATTGGGTAAGACTGTCACAGACATGGATGCTTAGCCATTTAGGATTTAGCAGGGGGAAGCAGGAGGCCCCACTTATGCCTGCCAGCCTGAGGAAAGTTTGTAAATTCATTTTTGTACAAAGAAATTCTGCAGTCTAAGAGGGGGGAAGTTTCAAGCATTTGCTTAGCTTTAAATAAACTGTAATCTGGTTCCCATTTTGCTTTTGATCCTTTGCCCTACTGCTGAGTTTCTTGCTGTAACCCTCCTTGTTGACATACATGCTGGTTACCAGAATGGGGAGTTGTGGCTGAGCTGACTGAACCATGTCAGACACTCTTGGGTTCATCCAGCTCTAATTACAAAGAGAGAGAGAGAGAGAGAGAGAGGTTCTGTCAATCTCAACGTTTGCCAACAACAACAACAACAAAATCCTAGCCATCATACACCATAGCAAATTCAGTATACCAAGTTCAATCCTCAGGGCTAAGCCCAATAAAATTATGGGCTAGTTGGAGAGCTATGTTGAAAAAGAGTCTGATACCAACCCAGATATCGATGTGAAAGAATATGATTAATGAAATACATACTATGTATACAGGAAAGGGAGGTATTATCATCAGAGCTACATATTTGTCATTTCAAGCCTAGAATACAAACTTCCATGGGGTGTAGCAAGTATATGGCCAGAAGGTAGATGTATCCAGAAATAATATTTATTTCCCTTATTGCTCACGATAGGAGGTGATCACACGTCATTTTTTGCCTAAGACAGATGGGTTTACACTTATAGTCCTCAGGGGACCATAACTTCTTTTACTCTCAAGTGTCCCAGTTTGGACAGTACATGATACGGTCACCCTATAAGATTAGGTCTACTGTGTTGTAAGTGTAAGCCCTAACATCTCAGGTAAGACTCTTCTTAACCTAGTCTAAACTTGCTTATTATTCTCCTTTTTCTCAGTAAAAGTTATCTAAACTTGTCAAAAGTTGACAAAAAATGCAAATATATGGATGCTAAACTTGGTATACACACATACAGAATAAAACTAGATTTTCTTCTAGATATTTTCACAGTTTAGTTCAATATTTTGTTGCACTGTAAGGTTCAAGAATGCAAGGCATTATGATTTTGGCACACGATCCAGCCTGAGAACACAAATAGCTGCTTTTACACATGTGTGACTCAGGACATAACACTAAACTGCTAGTTTGTATATCGAAGTGTCAAAATATCTGCAAAAACTTATGAAAACAACACCTAACTCAGAGTCTGCACATGCATACACACAAACACACATTGTTTTAGCCGAACTATTAGGTTTAACATTTATACCTGAAGCAATAAAACTGATGCATATAGAATCTATTTCTGAAACAAGTTCAGCAATGTCTCCTCCAAACTCCATTTTGAGGTCCCAGAATAAATGCCTTTTTCATGTTGCAGCTGAAGCTTCGGCCAATTCTGCAAATGGTCTTGGAAAATTGCCTTCAGAATTGACTGTCCCAGGGGAAGGTTTACTGGTAGAGGAAGCAGAGACACGGGAGGAGTTTTCTAGACCCATAAAGAGACAGAGGCAGAGGTGAAAGGATAACTTGGTACAGGTGGCTTCAATTTCTCTTTGACCAGTAGTCCTGTTCACTATTAACAGCAACGGTTTCCACTTGTGTGAACAATTTTGCATTAACCTGTTTTAACTGGTAAAATCCATCCAGTCCAGGGTCTACACCCCAGGCATTACACTGTGGGGAAGTTATTCCCGTTTAGGAACAAAGATATTCTATTTTGGAATCTGAACTCTATTGAATCTGACTCCACAAATATCTGAGGGCCTATTATGTAACACCTCCCACTCTATTGTATTTTATGCTGCCCGCAAGAAGACTTAAATTCACCAAGTCAAAATGTGTACAATAAGACAAAGTAGGTACCATGATAAGATTTAGTAACTAAGAAATGACTCAAACGTGAGATTTTATTCAACTGGCATAATCAGGAAAGAATTGAAGAAAACTCCACTTTATATTGACCCAAACAGATGGGTAGTTTTTAGTGGGAAGAGAGAGAGATTAGATTCTTGGAGAAATTCACCCAGCATAAGAAAAGACACAGAAACAGAGGCTGAGAGGCTTGTATTGAGAGAACAAGATTACTTCTTTAGATGAAGATGATTTGGGGATATACATAAGGTACCAGAAAATTATAACATTTTGATAAATTTGAGTCCAATCTACTTTTTAAATAAGTTGTCCAAAAGTCGTGTCAGATTTTTCTGATCATACTATAATATAAATGATTCTCTTTGGTACAATGAGAATTTAAACAATGTGGCATTAAAATAGCAAGTAACTCTTTGAAGAAAGAGAAGGCAAACACTGGAAAATGATAAGAGAGGGCGGTGCTAACTCAAGGTTATGGTCTACAGCCAAAACTATCCGACCAGGCGAAATCACGTCTACATGTGGTTTTACTGAACAAAAAAAGGATGAAAATGCACGGTGTAGGTATTTAAGTCAAACAAACAAACAAACAAAAACGTACTGGGGTGGTTTGATCTCTGGTCATAGACTCAAGCCCCAGGTTGGGCATAGAACTTACTTAAAATAAAGGGAATAAATAAATAAATAAACATAAAACTGAACACTAATGAATTAAAATGAAAACAAAGCAAACAAACCAAATACATATATTCCCTAAGAGAGAAAGAGAAGTAAACAGTGCAAATATATGAAATCAAATTGACAAGGTACATAATCTCAGATATTAGATTAAATAAATCATAAGAATCTCATGCATCCCTAGATATAAACAAATTTTAATGTCAAAAGAGTATTTTTCATGAAAAATATTGATTACCAGAATATGCGTAAGAAAATTTTAAAAACCAGGGAGGGGATTAAAAAAAAAAGAAAATTTTAAAAGCCTAATCAGACCAATATCCCTGGGAAAATAGTGGCAGGAGTAGGGATGGAGTGGGAGGGTTAAAAATTCACCTAGGATCATTATGTTTTCCATTGAATAATTAGAAATTTCAGGGAAATGAAATACTCATGATATAGAAGTAGTCATATTCCATGAAATATGCAAAAGATCCCAATTAAATTTAATCATTTGGAGGAAACCAAATAATGATAAAAGATATAGAAGAATCAAATGTGCATATAGAGAGTATTATAACCAATGGTTCAAGAATATACTTTCCCGGGGTGCCTGGGTGGCCCAGTGGGTTAAGCCTCTGCTTTCGGCCCCAGTCATGATCTCAGGGTCCTGGGATCGAGCCCTGCATCGGGCTCTCTGCTTGGCCGGAACCTGCTGACCCCTCTCCCTCTGCCTGCCTTTCTGCCTACTTGTGATCTCTGTCTATCAAATAAATAAATAAAATATTTAAAAAGAATACACTTTCCCTTCGCAAACACTTGAACCATTTAAAAAATCTGACTGTGGGCTAGGTCACAGATGAAGGTTCTGTCTTACCTACACTGTTTTCCTATTGGCCTGCCTAGGGGTCATATCCTCACCTCCAATTACCTATTAGCCTGGACTGAAATACCTATGACTGAATTCTTATAATTCAAACATAAGAAGGTGGAAGAGTGGGAAGAGATTTGGGATATTATAAATATCTTATTTCCATCTAATTTAGGGTTTCCTCTTGAACAAAACCAATCACAAGGTATTTTCACGTTACTGAACAGCATTAATTATTAAGTAATTTTAATGCTGATTCAAAAGGAAGGGAAGACTATTATTTTGGGGAAAGTAACTTCTGCCCAGTGTACACTCCGGTTTGGACATCAGTGCAGGCAGTGTTTGGGTAAGCTCGTGGGCTATCTATTTGTATATTCATTCCTGAGGTTAGATGGAAGTATATCAGGAGAATAATTCCACTTGAGAAAAAAAGCTCTTAAACACTGGACATTTCATTTACTATGTGACCTTAGGCAAATCAGCTGTTTCACATCTGTGTCAGCAGGTTTCTTTTGGTATGTTACAAAAAACCCAACCCAAAATGGATTAAACTGGAAAGGGAATGTGATTCCTGATTACACCAAATATTTCACAATTAGTGACTCGCACATGGCCACAGCAATGAACTCAAGCAATATGGCAGCATTCTGGTCTCTCTCCCTTCCCTCTTTGTTCTCAGCTCTCCTTTCTGTTAGCATATTATTGATGGTAAGATGGTTGTCATCACCTCCCCACTCACATTTCGTCTCTCAAATACCCCAAGGCAAAATGAAGTTCTTGTTTATTATCAATTCCAACAGAAGTTCCAGAATTCCTCTCATTAATACCCAATAAAGAGAATTATGACTAATTCTACAAACAGCATGAAGGAACAAGATGGGGGGGCAGGTACTGTTGCCTCAAATACGTTGTTGGAGAACATCCCTGAGATCCAGCATACCTTGATATCTAGACCATTATAGTCAGAGACTGGGGCTCCTGGACTCTCTACCTAGGGCCTCAGCTTTCTCATCTTTAAATTAAAGGGGTTAAATGAGGTAACATTAAGGCCCAGCCTCCATGAGTCTGTGACTCTGATTTCCTCAGAAATCTTTGCTTCCAGTGGTTTTGTGTTTCTGGCCCATGCACACTCCTGAAGCCAAGACCCTATAAAATAAGCTGAACCCCAAAGAATGGAGCCTGTACCCAATCACCTTGGAGGCCTACAGGAAAAGCCAAAACTTTATTCTACTTATTTTCTTAAATTCTCAGTTGGATAAACTCTTAACCTTTAGCAGTAGGGTATTGATTTTCCTGGCCTGCCTGTTGAACTCCAGTAACACAAGACTCCTGGTCCCTGAGGAACTGCCTTGCACAGCAAGCCTAAAATGTGGCTCTGGGCAGCACAAACCCAAGTGTGGCCTTCCATTTTCAGACCAGGAAATTTCTGATGGTCTCCTACATTCCTCTGCTCAATACCAATCCCTCTTTCACCCACCAAAGATCAAGGAAATGACACATAGAAATTGCTTGGGTCTGGCTGCCAACATTCCAAAGGCTTCAGAGGAAATGTGACCACTCTGGGTGCCTAACTTTACTTGGAAAGTTCATGGGCAAATGTGGGCTGTAAACATCCTGTATTAAAACTCATCTGCTACCCTTGTCCAGAACACCTAGCATTTAGACAGCTTTACAAAATCTCCATGGGTTTAGCTTTCCTGGATTTACAATTTAAGTCAGATCCTTGGGCTATATAAAGGTATGGACAGAGTGGCAGGACATTACTTGTAGGGTTCATATACATACTAGGTTGTGATGGGCGGTCACTCATAATTTTATGCCCATTTTTCCTGGTGCAGATGTTAATGGAACCATCTTTTATTCTTTTTTTTAAGATTTTATTTATTTATTTGTCAGAGAGAGAGGGAGAGAGAGCGAGCAAGCACAGGCAGAAAGAGTGGCAGGCAGAAGCAGAGGGAGAAGCAGGCTCCCTGCCAAGCAAGGAGCCCGATGCGGGACTCGATCCCAGGACGCTGGGATCATGACCTGAGCCGAAGGCAGCCACTTAACCAACTGAGCCACCCAGGCTTCCCCCATCTTTTATTCTTGAAAGTGCCATGGTTAGGGCGGTAAATTATATGGTCATCCTAGACATAAAGGGCTTGCTCAATGTGGCACAACTAATTAAATTCATACTGAAAATTCAGATCGCCCAATTTCAGTAGTGTTCCTTTTCCAAGCACTACCCTTGTCCCTCAAACCACATCCTATAGGCTTGAAGGCCCAACCTTCTATCTACAAATGCCTAAGATACAACCTTATGCCTTCCTGCCTCTAGCAGGGAAGGTGAAGGGTTTTCTCAAGGTTATATTATTAGCACCTGAAAATCATTAGTTCTTCTGAAATGGAAACATCCAAATTTTAGCACATGCTAACGATTTCCCTACTGTAATGGAACCTGATTTTTATCTTTCACCGGGAAATGTGATTGCTGGTTGGCAAAGGAAGGAAACCTGATGCTTTCATTGAGGGCAAGGGAAAAAAAGCAGACCTTGGTTTTAGCTTGTAACTTTGGAAGAATGTAATCAGAATCTTGCATGGATATAGGCGTGCACACACATACATATACACACCTGTTTTATCTCAGCAGCTGTTTCATAGAGTTGCCAGAGGTGAATAATCCATTAATCTCCCTTAAAAAATTAGCCAATAAATTCAAGCTAATTAGCTGGGTTTGGGTTGAATCAAGAGAGTAGTTTGTTGGATCATAGAGGCAAAGTTAGAAAGAGGCGCAGTAACAAAGCCAGGGTGGATGGATTGGAGACTCTAAGTTCTACCAAGTTGCTACACAGAGCTCTTTTGAGAGATGCCCCGATCTCTAGGAGCAGACTAAATGACCAATTTTTACTGTCCTTTGTATTCTGGGACCAATTCCAACATTGGGGGGGTCCCCCACCCATAAGCAAGCCTCCAGACACCAGCTAGGTGTCCTACAATTCTACTCAGTTCTGACTCTATTTACCTGGAGACAGCATCAGACTCCACATGTTAAGGGTTACGTCCCACAGGACTGCTCCCCTCTCTGTGCACTGCAGATGCTATTCACAACCCCAGGTTAATCACCTGTTGCTTCTGACCAACTGGCTGTAAATCGGAGGTTCCCAAGTCTGATAAATTTTCTAGAGTGGCTCACAGAACTCAGAAAAACACTTTACTTACCAGATCACCAGTTAATTATAAAAGGATAGAACTCAGGAACCACCAAATGCAAGAGATGCAAAGGGCTAGGTATGGGGAAGGAGTGCAGAGCTTCCACACCCTCTCCAGGAGCACTACTTTCCCCATGTCTCCATGTCTTTACCAGCCCAGGTCTCAAACCCTGGCTTCTTGGGTTTTTATGGATGCCTCATTACATAGTCATGATTGATTAAATCATTGGCCTTTGGGAATCAATTCACCTGGCTCTCCCCCCCCTGGAGGTTGGGAGAGGACAGGCAGGAGGGGCTGAAAGTTCCAACCCTCTAATCACCTGGCTGGTTCCCAGCCTCAACCTTTAGCTACCTAAGGGCTTTTCAAAAGACACCTCATTAACGTAACTGAGGCACTTTATCACTCTTATCATAAGAAATTCTGTGGGTTTTAGGTGGGTTGAAGACCAAATACATATATTTCTTATTATAAATCATAGTATGACAACCTCAAAGACTTTTGGTTTGCAGAGTACTATCATATTCCTTGTCTTTGTTGTACATTCTGCCCCTGGTGGCTTTGAGGAAGGGCACAGAGTGGACGGACTTCCCAACCAACCCCAGCTAGGAAAAAAGGAAGGAAATCAAGCTCTGTTCTAAGGAAAAGAGATTTGGATACTTAATACATGTCAGGGATTCATTCCTAGTAAACAGAGAGGAAAACTGAGTCAAAGAAGAAAAATGACAGCCCAAGATCCCCAGAGTAGTTAGGATCAGATCCAAAAGGCTGCAGCCTCGTCCTACTACAGCCCACTCTCAGAGAGCATCCTTCCTAGACTCTGTGCGACATCCAACCTGCTAGCTCCCAGGCAGGTCCTGGGACGTGTAAGGACATAGAATGAAACAGTACTGAATTCACTCAAGAGTCATCTCATCAAGAGTCAGCTCATGGATTAACCACGTGGCTTTGGGTAAGTCATTTTAGCTCTCTCGGTTTCTTCTTTTGTCAAATAGATAGAATTACCCTCCCTCATAGAGTCATTGTCAAGTCTGGATGAATCAGAATGACAATAAACACTCCTACATGCCAAGACCTGTTCTGTGTACTTTACATAAAATAACTCATGGGACCTTCACAATATATCCACTACTAGTTTTTTTTTTCTTTTTCTCTCTCTTTTTCTTAAAGCCAGTGACTGCTTTTGAAAGCTTTGAAAAGAAGATGAAATTCAGCCTTTCCTTTAGATACTCCAGGCCCCCCAGGTCTGGGCTGTAGAAAGTGTAGAAAATGTAGATGACGGGGCAGTCATCAAATCTCTCTCCACTACACCCTCAGGGCCCAGGGACATCCAGCCCTCTCCTCTAGCCCATCAACCACTCCACCCCCACAAGGGTTGAGAGACACCCAGCCCTGTCCTCTAGCCCATCAGCCACCCGTCTAGGGCTGAGGGACACCCTGCCCTGTCCTCTAAGCCAGCTTGCCAGCACACCTCCCTACTACTAACAATTTAGAGAGGAGAAAATGAAGACATGGGGAATTTAAGTCAAGCATCTATTTAATGACCCAAAAGGGATTCAAGCCTGGACAGTCTGATTTTGGAATCTGTATTCTTCTTTTGCCTTTTCTACCTAGCACACTGACATTCAGAAGAAATCTAATAAATGCTCCTTCATCCACTGATTTTTTTTCATTTAGCTTATTGAAACCCAGACAAGAAAATATGCAATCTTGGACACTTAGTATCTGTCCCTTTTTTTGAATTCAAGATGAAGCAACTCTGTCCATGGGTCATGTCCCCTTCCCATCACCTTTGTTAGCAGGTATGGCTCTCAGTCTTCCTCGTGGAAACCTGGCATAGTTTAGTAAAGCTTCAGTGAATCAAAGAAAATGAAAAAAATCATCAAAATCTCATAGAGTCCTTTTGATGTGGTTCCAGGCACTAAAAGACAGGAACATGTGATAAGGCCTATCACAGACGTACAAACAGTCGGGGCTAAAATTATATTTGCTTAGATAAAATAAAACATACATGACTAATTCCAAGGGGATTTTGGTTCTGGTATTATCTCCTCTCTGTCTCTATTCATTAAAAAAAAAGGCCTCCTTTTTTTCTAGATACTCTCAGATTAAACACCTCTTGGAGGGGGGCGAGGAGACAGTGTATCTACTGCTATTGGCCCCATCTCCAAATATCACTGTGTAAGTTTTGCAATTGGCCCAGCACTTAGGAGTAATCAATCCCAAGCAAAGAGGAAATAGCATGAGCTCATTTTATGGGGGTGAGACAGGGGCTGGGGGCACGGGGAAGGGAGGTTGCTTTCCTCTGATTTCCACCATACCATATGAGATGGTTCCTAGTCCCTCCTAATAGACACATCAGCCTACAAGCTCAGCCAACATCCTGGGCCAAACAAAATCCACTTGTAACCTCATACCAGCTATCCTGACTGTAAGCAGAGCCCATCATAAGTATTCCCACTGCACAGAGGTAGATGTACTATGTGGGTTACTTTGTAAGATCCTCACCATGATCCTGCAATTCAGATTGGGTCATTATCTCCATTTTACAAGGGAAAACACTTGCAATCACAGTATGACAGTAAATTGTTACAGGTGACACAGTGTAAATTGTGTGGCTGAGATGTGAGTTTAGGTCAAACCCAAACTATGCATCTATCACTAAATGAGGTATCTGCCATTTCTCCCGCTGCCATTTCTATGCACCATGTTTAAATGTGAATGTCTTTGTTGTAAGACAATCCAGGGGTCATTACTTTATCACATTTTCATTCTCCATGACATACTGGATGCAGAAGAACTTCAATATTACAGGATCTTGTTCTGAAGTGGGAAGGGAGATGGGAATGGGGAAAAGAGCAGCAAAGAAACAGGGAATCACCCCTGAATTTTTAACTTGATCTAAGCTAGCCCTACTAAAGCTGGTACCCATTGTTAAGGAATCAGACAGATGGAAGAGTATGCAGTCAATCACTAAGGTGAAGATTCCAGATTCCAAGATTTGGGGTCTGTGGTTACTAGTGAAGATAACTACTAGCCATTCTTGCATATTTTGTTGTTGTTCTCCATCCAATAAATGCAAAATACACATTTATATGAAGTGCAAATGGAACATCCACCAAAATGGAGCAGATGCTGGGCCATAAAGTGTCAATAAATTCCAAAGAACTGAAGTCACATCAAGTATGTTCTCTGACTACAGGAATTACACTAGAAATCAATTAAGCAAAGACGATCACCAATAAAAATCTAAAAATGCTTGGACAGGAGCCATTTTTAAAAATTGAGGTATAACTTACACACCATATAATTTATCCTTTTTAGTGTATAGTTTGCAAGTTTTGACAAATGCACACATGCAAGCATGGAACAGCACTATAATCAAGATGTGGGACAGCTTTGTCACTTCCAAAACACCCCCACTCATATCTTTTTGTAGACAACCTCTCCCTACAAGCCTAGCCCCTCTTAACCACTGACCTGATTTCTATCCTGACAATTGTGCACTTCAAGCCTGGCTTAAGTCTGGCATGATGCATTTGAGGTCCATCTATAATGTTAAGTTTATCCACAGTATGTTTCTTTTTGTTGACCAATAGTATTCCATTGTATGGATATTTGTTTATCTATTCACTAACCAAAGGATGTTTTCAGTATTTATTTTTAGTATTTGATAGTTATGAATAAAGTCTATATGAGCGTTCTTATAGAGCATTACTGGATCTTACGGTAGTATATGTTTAACTTAATAAGAAGTTGCCAAATTCCCCAATGCTGCCTCTATTTTGCATTCCCACAAACCTTGTATGAGAATTCCCTTTGCTCTACATCCTCACCTACACATGTCTGTTATTAGCTTTTCCTAAAGCCTTTCTAATAAGTACGTAGCTGTATCTGGTTGTGGTGTTAATTTACATCTTAATTATTAATGGTCTTTTCATGTCTTTTATTTTCACTGTTAACATCTTCTTTGTTGGAATGGTTATTAAAATATTTTGCCCATTTTTAAATTGAGTGGTTTTCCTTATTCCTGAGTGTTGAGAGTCCTTTACATAGTATGAATATCCTCTATTAAACATGTATTTTTCCAATTTTTTCTCCCAGACAGTGGCTTATCTCATTTTGTTAACCCAAATGAGCAAAAACCTTTCATTTTGATGAAGTCTTTTTTATAAATTAAAACAAAAATTATTTTGTGATTTTTTGTGTCCCACCAAGAAAACACTGCCTACCACAAGGGTGCAAAGAGTTTCTCTTAGTTTTCTTCATAATCTTACAAAATTACACTTCAAATTTCTCCTTTCCATTCTTTAAACAATTGGTGTCACACATTTTACTTTTACAAATAGTATGAAGACACAATACATTGCTACTCCTTCTTGCTTTTAGACAACCAATTATCCTTTTTTGTGTAATACAAATTTCTGATTATTATATTTCTTCTCTCTGAAGAACTTCCTAGAATTTCTTTTAGTGCAGTTTTGCTGATAATGGATTCTCTCAATTCTTGTTTGTCTGAAAAAGTATCTTTCCTTTATTATTGAATTTGGGGGGATGGGAAATGATCTGGATGTGTTAGTAGAGGATAACAATGGTTGTGTTTGTTTTTGTTTTGTTTTTTCTTAATCTTTGAAATTCAAAATTTTAAATGTTATGGTTTAAGAGTGTGTGTGAGTGTGCATGTGTGTGCATGAGTAGGCATACTACATAAGTATGGGTTTCCTAACTTATTCTACTTGGTACTCTCTAAGCACCTTGAGTTTCTGGATTAGTGTCTTCTTCGTGATCCCAATGTCATCCATTGCATAAATTTCAGACAATACAATATTATCCCACACATACTGGATAATCTATTCTTTTTTGTTTGTTTGTTTGTTTTTGGCTTGTTTCTCTTTGTGTTTTCATTTGGTAAACTGTTCAATTGCCATTGATGATGTCCATTTTCATTTGCATCCAGTTTCATTTTTATAACTTCTACTGACCTATCTTCCAGTTCACTACCGCTTTCCTTGACTGTGTCAAGTACACTAATAAACTTTATTATCTCTGCTCCCATGTTTTTGATTTCTAGCAAGAAAGTGTCCTACACTCTGCTGAAATTCCTCATCTGTTCATGTACTCATCCATTTTTTTTGCATTAAAGCCTTTGCTATATTAATACTATTTATTTTATATTCCCAGTTATTCCAACATCTAGGGGATATGTGTGTCTGGTTCTCTTGATCGTCAGTTAGATGAATACTACAAGTCAAGCACCATAAGAACTTCATAGATGCAGGGACTGGGGCTAAAGGATGCTAGATGAATAGCTCAAAATCTCAGAGATGAGGATGATACAGTGAAGGAAAACATTTATTTAAAAAAATTACTTTTTCATAGCAAGAGAGAGAGATAGTGCAAACAAGAGGAGGAGTAAAGGGAGATGGAAAGAGAGAATCTCAGGAAGATTCCATCCCCATTGCAGAGCCCAAGGCAGGGCTCAGTCTCACAACCCTGAGATCATGACCTGAGCTGAAATCAAGAGTCAGGCCTCAACCAACTGAGCCACCCAGGTGCCCCAAAGGCAAATGTATTTCTGATGCCATCCTCTATCCAACATAATAAAGACACGATGAAAAGCTGAACAGATGATTAAATGACCTGAAACTACTAAGCATGGAAAATCTGTCCAAAGTCTTGTAACAGCGGTTATCTCAGACGGTGACGCAAACCTTGGGACAGAGCTGAATGGGAAGCCATGAGATGCTTATGTCCATGTTCTGATATTGTTGAACTACTACAAAACCAGGCAAGGAGGCAGACTTTTAGTAGGTGGGTGTCACTGTATATGTTTATATCTTGTTGGCTCCTATCCCAAGCTTGCTCACCTAGAACAAACAAAGGACAGAGTAACATTTTACATAAGTCATGTAGACCCCAGCTCACCATGACTCTTCATTAAGAAAATGCCATTTGTTTTTGCACTGAATGATCCTTTGTAGCTTAGAAAGTAAGTCCTGTGATTTGTCTCTTTCCTTTATTAAAACAAACTAGAATTGCAGCCCTTACCACCCTACAGCCAAGGAAATGCTGGCTGCAGGCCAACACTCTGGCCCTGCAAGTCCAGGCAGAAGAATGAGCTAGGATGGGGCCTGTGCGGTTTTCCCAGCTCCAGAGGCACAGCTGTCCACAGATTCCTCATGGATCAAGGAATTTGGGGAGGGGCTGAACACAACACAATCAACACACTTAACAAATACCTTCTTCCCGTTAAAGCCAGGAGACAGTGCAAAACATGGCAAAGCCTTTTACTTAAGGTCTCAGGGCCTAAATCAGGAACTGAATCAGATACATCCTGCCAGAGAGATAGAGTAGAGAAGAAAGGTTAACCTCAGAGGTGTCCATGGTCCACATTAACTTCCCTGACCACAGCATGTCTGCCTCTCCAGAAGAGCCTCTAGGGTCATGTCTCTGTGGCCCAACTTCCATCAGTGATCAGTCATTGGCCCCAAACTTGCTTCTTCAGTTCAGAAGACCTTCTTCAAAGGGGGCTTCTCATACCAGAGGTCTCAAGCAAGTCTACATAAAAGCCTCCCAATCTTTGACCTAATAAATATTATTCCTGAGGAAATACTTCAAAAGAACAATATGCAAAGGTGTTACTTAAAGCAGCCTATGTTTATAACACTGGGGCCATGGCCTATCTATTTAATGGACTGTCATGCAGCTATTAATATAATTCTGCCTCATATTTAAAGCTCCAGAAAAAAAAAATAAACTAGGAGTGAAAATATCAAAGTTTTAATATATGAGAACTTCCCAGAGAAATAAAGGTCATAAGCATTCATACTGAAATGATACATTAAGGGCCCAGTGTGAAAGGAAAGGAATGTCCAAACCTAGGTGCATTATTATGAAATCTCAAGCATTAAGAATAAAGAGGAGATCCAAAACCTTACAAGGTATAGAGTAGTTTCCTATAAAGGAGTGAGGATTAAACTGACCTAAAACATCTCATCACCAATATTGGATACCTAGGGTTATTTTATCCTTTAGACATTAAGACATAGGTTCTAGGGCCTATGAGTTTTTTAAGTTCTATGAAAATGTTTTATGGAAGGGAAATTTATTATAGAGATATGCATTATGTCTATAACTATGTATGATATACATAAAGAAATGTATTATATAACACATGTGATATTATGTATTATATACAATGTGTATGATGTAATATATATAAATATTATATCCATATGTACTCTGTGTATGTATAGAGAGATACAGAGACTAAAATATATAAAAATCAAAAATGAGAGCTTAAATAAACATACATAAAACATAATATTATATCATTATATGATGGTACTTTGTATCATGTTTCATACAATGAGAGTGGGACTTCCAACATTCAGAGTACCTAGGATCTACAAAAATTCTAGAAGTCTTACAAATTCTCTAACTCTAGTCCTAATAACCTAACAATTTTAAGCATCCCCTCCCCCAGTAGATTTGTTTCTCCAGCCAAACTATCAATTAATTGCAAGGATTTAATAAAGAGATTTTTAGATATGAAAGGACTTAAAAATTTTAAGTTAATTTAAAGTTGCTGTTGGGATTTGAGTAGTAAAAATTAATTACACCTTTCACCTCTCCCCAAGTTAGTAACCAATTAAGAAAAAAGACACAAGAAGCTGAATGATATGTTTTAAAATTGTCTTTATTGCTGATAGTACGAAACTGCACCTATGTAAGGCCAACTGGGTCCCTTAATAAACTCTAGATGGATTTGAAACCTGGAGTTTAGGATCAGTCCCCTGAGGGTTTTGGTGAGCAGATAGTCCTATTAGAATAATGGCTCTGTCTCCCTTAAGTGTAAAAAGGACCTTCATATATACTTTAAAAGCTGGGCTTGGACCCTGAGCCAGGTGTGCTCATAGGTCCAGAATGCCAAACTAGTGCGGGCCAACTTGAAAGAGAAATCCTAGGACAGCTAAGCAATAGGTACTGATGAGTTCTTTCTCTCTGCATCATTTACCACAAAGTCATAACTTCTTCACCAGCAACAAAGAAGTGAATGGGAAAGAGAGAAGCCAGGAGTATTTCCTCCATTCATATTATGTTTCTCCTAGTGCAGTAGTGATCCAAATGTAGTCCTCAAACTAGGAGCATCAGTATCATCTGAGAACTTGGCAGAAATGTGTATCAGGCCCTACCTCAGATCTACCAAGTCAAAGACTCTAGAGGTGTGATCCAGCAATCTGTGTTTTCACAAGCCCTCCTGTGTGAATCTGATGAGTAATCATGTCTGAGAATCACTAGCCTGAAGCATGAAATGGAAATTTGGGGTATGCATTTGTATACATATTATTCGGCCTTAAAAAAGGAGATCTTGCCATTTGCAACAATATGGATAAACCTGGAGAACAGTATGCAAAGTGAAATAGGTCAGACACACAAAGATAAATACTGCATTATGTCACTTATATAAAGAATCTCAAAAAGCCAAATTCATAAAGGAAGCTAGTAGAACATTGGCTACCAGCGTGGGGAAGTGAGGGAAATGGGGAAATGTTCATGAAGGGGTATATGGTTGCAATAATGTAGAATGAAGAGATCTAGAGATTTAATGTGTAGCATGTTGACCATAATAAATAGTCATTGAATACTGGAAATTTGCTCTGAGTAAATTTCAGCTATTCTCATCACATATAAAAGGTAACTATGTGGGGCACCTGGATGGCTCAGTCATTAAGTGTCTGCCTTCGGCTCAGGTCATGATCCCAGGGTCCTGGGATCGAGTCCACATCAAGCTCCCTGCTCAGCAGGAGCCTGCTTCGCCCTCTCCCACTGCCCCCTGCCTGTGCTTTCTCACTCTCTTTCTCACATTAAATTTATTTAATAATAAATTTATTTAATAATAAATTTAAAAATCTTTAAAAAAAAGGTAACTATGTGAGAAGACATATTCATTAGCTTGACTATAGTAATCATTTAACTATGTATATTTATATCAAATCCTGTTATACAACCTAAACATATACAATTTTTATTTAAAATAGAAAGAAATATGGGGAAAGGCAGATTCTTGATGATGTCTTCTGAGCAGCCATATTTTAAAGAGCCTTTTTCCATCCTATCTCTTCTCACTTATTCAGAAAGGGGAGAACCAATTAACGCCATCTAGCAAAATGGTTTTCAACCTTGACTGCTTGCTAGAATCACCTAGGAAGCTTTGAAAATACTGATATCCCTGTTCTATATACACAAATTTAGATTTAATTTGTTTGGGGTGTGCTGTGGGCAACAGGATTTTTAAAAGTTTTCCATGCAATTCTATAATGTATAGCCAAGGTAGAAAAGCATTGGTTCATTGATTCTGAAAATATGGTTTCCAGATAAGCGGCAGGGGTATTACCTGCAAACTTATTAGGAATTTAAGTTCACAGATCCAACCTACATCTACCAAATCAAAAGCTCTGAGGGGGCTCATCCAGTGATGTCTCAACAAACCCTCCAATTCATACTGATGCATACTCTGATATAGAGAGATGGTTTCTTGATAGTTACATTGAGAACCTCTGATACCGAGAGATGATTTGATAGCTTTAGCCACTAACAGATTTTCTGCTATTGTCAGAAATGCACTACCATGGAAACATGGGTCAAACATCATCAGCTCTGGCCATGCACTGGTGCTAGGGAAAGGTGAAGGGGCCAGTGGCGAGTTTCCTGTTGCCCTGCCAAGATGAGGGAGTACAACTTGAACAAGTCTATTTTAATCCAGGGCCAATTTTTTAAAAAATCTCCATTTCAGAGCAAAGTAAGCATCACTTTGGTAATGGCAATGAGAAAACAGAGCTTAGAAGATGGCCAGTGGTAACAGTGGACCACCTTAGAAAAGGTGTCTTCTCTGGCGTCTGTCTCCTCTGGGGTATAAGATGTAGAGGGACAAGGTGGTGCCTGCAGTAGGGACCAGTTAGACCAGAGAGAGTTTACAAAATCCTCTTGCCTTCAGCTGGGAAAGACAAAAGGTCAATGTGGCTGTGAACTTGGGTTTTGGTGTCATTGTGACATTACTCACTGTATCCTCCTTACCCTCCACCCGACAGAGTATTACCTGCTAGATAAGAAGTAGCACATTAAAGGGAAAATATCAAGGAATGGGAACACTAGCAAACTCATTCTACAAAGCCAGTATTACCTTGATACCAAGACCAGACAAGGATACCACAAGAAAACTATAGACCAGTATTTCTGATGATATAGATGCAAAAATTCTAACCAAGATATCAGCAGTCAAATTCAAGAACACATGAAAAGGATTATACACCATGATCAAGTATGATTTATCTCTGGGATGCAAGGATGGTTCAATACATACAAATCAGTACATGTAATTTATCACATCAATAAAATGAAAGATAAAAAAACTACATGATCATTTCAATAGATGCAGAAAATGCATTTGATAGAATACAACATCCTTTCATAATAAAAGTACCCAGTAGATTGGGTATGGAAGAAACATACCTCAAGATAATAAAGGCCATATATGACAAATGCACAGCTAATAGTATACTCTATAAAGAAAAGTTGAGAGGGTTTCCTCTGAGATTAAGAACAAGACAAGGGTACCCACTTTTACCACTCCTATCTAATATAGTACTGGAAGTCCTAGCTAGAGCTATTAGACAAGACAAACAAATAAATATATCCAAATTGGGAAGAAGGAAGTAAAACTGTCACTATATGCTGATGATATGATCTTATATAGAGAAAATCTCAAAGAGTCAGTAAAAAAATAAAATAAAATAGAAAACTGTTGGAATTAATCGATCTCAGTAAGGTGGCACTTTACAAAATCAACTTACAGATATCAGTAACATTCCTTTACATTAATGATAAAGTATCAGAAAAAGAAATAAAGAAAACTATCCCAATCACAGTAGCATCAAAAACAATAAAATACTAAGGAATAAATTGAACCAAGGAAGTGAAACATCTGTACAATGAAAACTAAAAGACTTTGCTTTGTAAAGGCATCCAGCATTCATGGATCAGAAGGATAAATACTGTTAAAATGACCATACTACTCAAAGCCATAACTGATTCAATGCAATTCCCACCAAAATACCAAAAGCATTCCTCACAGAAGAAACAATCTTAAAATCTGTGAGGATCTACAAAAGACCCTGAGGAGCCAAAACAGTCCTGAGGAAAAAAAAAAAAAGAACAAAGACAGAAGTATCACATGTCCTGACTTCAAACTACACCACAAAGCAAAAGTAATGAAATAGTATGGTGCTGGCACAAAAACAGGCACATAGACCAATGGAACAGATTAGAGCACCAAGAATTAAATCCCAGTGACACTGGCAACTAATAACTGACAAGAGAGCCAAGAATACCCAATGGGGAAAGATAGTCTCTTCCTATGGCACTGGGAAACTGGAGAAACACATGCAGAATAATGAAATTGGACCCCCATCTCATGCCACTCACAAAAGTTAATTCAAAATGGGTCAAAAGCTTAAACAGAAGATCTGATACCATAAAACTGCTAGAAGAAAACACGGAGAAGAAGCTCAATAGTAGTGGTCCTGGCGATGATTTTTTTGGACATGTTGCCAAAAGCATAAACAACAAAAATAAAAATCAACAAATAGGACCACATCAAACTCAAAAGCTGTCACACAGAAAAAGAAACAATTAGCAAAAAGAAATGGCAGAATGGAGAAAAATTTTGCAAATCATAGATCAGATAAGGGATTACTATCCAATACATATAAAGAACTAACACAGTAAAAACAACAAGAGCAAATCTGATTTTAAAATGGGCAGAAGGACTAAATGGACATTTCTCCAAAGAGGACATGGAAATGGCCAACAGGCATGTGAAAAGATGCTTAACATCACTCATCATCAGGGAAATGCAAATCAAAACCACAATGAGCTACCACCTCCCACCCAAGAAGACAAGAGATGACAAGTGCTGTTCAGGAGATAGGGAAAAGGGAGCCTGCACACACTATTGGCAGAGAAGCAAATTAGTCCAGTTACAATGGAAAACAATATGGAAATTCCTTAAAAAGTTAAAAGTGTATCTACTATGTAACCCAGCAATTCCACCTCTGGGTATATACATCCAGGGGAAAATGAAAACAGGATTTCAATGAGATACATTCACATCCATTTTTATTGCAGCATTATCCACAATAGCAAAGATATGGAAACAACCCAAATGCCCATCAACAGATGCATGGATTAAAAAATGTGATGTATAGATACACAATGAAATATTATTCAGCCATGGGGGAAAAAATGATATCCTGCCATTTGTGACAATATGGTTGGCCCTGGAACACACCGTGCTAAGCAAGACAAATCAAACAAAGACAAGAACTTCATGGTATCACTTGAATATGGAATCTAAAAAAGTCAAACTTATAAAATGAACAAGAGTAAAATGGCAGTTACCAGGGAATGAGGGATGGGGGGATCAGACTGATGATGTTTAGGGATACAAACTTATAAGGAGTAGTAAATAAGCCATTGGGATCTAATGCACAGTATAATGAATGTAGACAACAAAAATGTACTATATTGATGTAATGTGATAAATATTGCTTCAATGGCAATCATATTACAATATATAAATGTATCAAAGTAACATGTTACATACCTTAAATTTATAAAATGTAATGTGTCAAATTTATTAAATTTAAAAAAGGAAAGGAGAGGCAGAATGTCATGGTAGAAGGGTAATGTAATGTCAAGCTGACCTGTGTTCAAACCCCAGGTCTGTCACTATTATCAATGCAGCCAATTTAGAGAAGTCATCAAATTCAATTCTGCCACTCTAAGTGGAGGGTAATGAAATCTACCATCTTGATTTGTGTCAGGATTAGAAACAGTGCTTGGCAGGACTGGCAGCTATCAGTCCCTTCATAAGCAGTAACTTCTAATATGATTATTGCTATTATTTAGTCTTTTGTGTGCTGAGCACCCAGTATCACTGTGGGGAGGAAGAAGGGGCCCACCACCCTCCATCAGGCAATGCTGTGTCACCAACTGGGTGCTATACAATTCAACTTTAATCCTAATACTATCTATCCAGAGATAATGTCAGATTCCACAATCTACGGGCTCAATCTACGGGACTGCCCCCCACTTCAGAAGCCAGTCACCAGTCCCAGGCTGTAACCTGTGTTTCTCATTTACCTACTACAAATTAGAGATTCCAATGACCTCTTGCTTGGATTTGATCGATTTGCTGTGGCAGCTCACAGAACTCAGAGAAACATTTTACTCATTGGTTTATAAGGAGGGATATAACTTAGGAACAGCCAGGTGGCATTGCTGCACAGGGTATGTGGGAAGGAGTGTGGAGCTTCCCCCCATCTCTAGGAACTCCCCAACATCGAAATTCTCCAGACTCTCCCTTTTTGAGTTTTAGAGGAGGCTTCATTACATAGGCATGATTGATTAAATCATTGGCCATTGGCAACAGATCTCAATCTATAGCCCCTTTCAGTTTCGTAGAGGCTGGGAGTGGGACTGAAAGTTCTAATCCTCTAATCACGTGGTTGGTTCTCCTGACCACCAGCCCTCATTCTTAAGGGCTTTCTAAAAGTCACTTCATTTGCATAACAAAATACACCTTCATGGCCCTCATCACTTAGAAAAGTCCAAGAGTTTTAGCTCAGTGCCAGAAAGAGGCTGAAGACCAAGCATGTATTTCTTATTATAAATCACAATACTACATTTAGCCACTTAGTTAACAAATAATTATTAGGTACCTAACTGTGTGCCAGGT
Organism: Taxidea taxus jeffersonii; assembly: GCA_003697995.1. NCBI lineage: Eukaryota > Metazoa > Chordata > Mammalia > Carnivora > Mustelidae > Taxidea > Taxidea taxus. Next base: position 84,864 of record RCUC01169701.1, read on the forward strand.
TCTGTCAAAAGCTCTAAAAATAAAATGGTGAAGGAAAGCAGACACAGTTATTTTCCTTGGACGGTGGTATCCTGGAGGCGCCCCAAATACTAATCAAATAATTATCACACAAATAAATACAAGCATATCTATAGTAAGTGTTACATACAGCAGGGCTACAAAACTATGAGTGTGGATGACAATCAGCAAGGGCTAATTTGGGAGGAGGCAGTCAGATACCACAGATTTCCTGAGAAGGTGCCATTTGAACTGATGTGTCAAAGGAAACTGGAAGTTGGATAAGCATCAGGAAAGCAAATCAAAATTTTTCCAAACAGTGCCACCAGCTTGTGCAAAGTCCCGTGGCACATAGGGACATGAAGGAACCAAAAATTATCAGTGGGTACTGAATTCAGAAATCAAAGGAGGAAGCAGTTCAAGATTAATTTGGAGAGAAAGGTAAGGGACCAACATACAAAAGTTCAGTTTGTGTTTGTTGTTGTTGATAGTAGTGGTGGTGGTGTGTGTGTGTGTGTGTGCGTGTGGATGCAGATGTTGGTGGTGTGTGCTCACTGGCTAAGTATATTCCATTGCCAATTTCTGTTCCTGCCTTAATGAATTTTATCAAGATTTGTGTTCAGCTGCATATAGGATGAAGACACACTGAGGGTCATGAGTTTGCCCTGGTGACACCCTAAGATTGTCCTGTCTACAGCACTGTGGGAAGCTCAGTCTGTCTGTGGAGCAAAAGAGTGGCCCCTGTGTGGTGGGGCCCATGGCCATGAAGTCATGCTTTCTCATTTTCTGTCTATTGATGGGTTTTAACAGCGCACGTGGAGGTTGGATTAACAAACCACTTTGCTAGTCATTCTCTAGCTATAGCTATGTCCTGGAAAACTCTGAATCTGGTACCTAGACGAATTAAACCCCGATTGTTTTCCATACAAAGTTCCGAAGGTATTTACACATTTGGCCCCCGGTCCTTCCGGTATTCACAGTGACTGGTACTGGCTGGTATGTTTTTTTCCCTACATCATTTTTATTGCCAGTGTCCGCTGTTGCTGGAAGACTTTCCAGGATCCTGCATGCATATGGCTTTTGATGGAAAAATGTCTCCCTTGGCACCTCCTCGAAGGAACCATATATATCAAAACCCAGCTCCCAGACCACCCTTCCAACCAAACATTCATAAATGTCCAGGAGGGAAAGAAGTTATGCAGGAAGACTATATCTCTTAATAAAATCTTGAAAGAGTTTCCATTTCATTTCTCATAAATCCTCTGTAAGTGAGTGTCATACAATACTTTCTTAAGAGGCAAAATTGCCTCCAAATCTTTTCCTGGGATCATGACTAGAGAATCATTTGTCCCCATACAACACATCATGATCCATCATTGGCTTGACAGTAGGAGACATGATTTTTTATTTCATTTATTATATTATTATTCTAGCTCATTTTTAACAAATAGGCTTTCACTGAACACAGCTTCTTAATATAAAAGTCCAATAAAGTTTAGCATAAATCTCACAACTTCCCTAGATAGGAGAACATGTTTTAGGAGCCCCAGCTCTGCACTTTTAGACTCTAGAAAGAGGTGGGAATTTGAGAGAGTTGGCATAGCACTGTGGGTTAGAATGTACACTCCGGAATTAAACAGACCCAGGTTCAGATCCCAACTTCTCTGTGTGACTTAGAGCAAGGTACTTAACTGTCTCAGCATGCTTTGTTCCCTCATCGATAGCATGGAGATGACTGCAAAAATTAAAAAGAAGAGTGACCTAAAAGCCTAACAGAGTACCTGGCATATCATGTACACTTGACAGATTGTATTTTATTATATCCTCATACCATCTAATCTACCAGCAGCCTCAAGCCTTTCTATTTAATTACAGCAAGAGATACCATTTTCTGAGCACCTACTATATGCTATGAAATGCCAAGCACTTTACATGAATTATCTCATTAAATGTTTTCAATAACTGTAAGATGGGTGTTGTTATCACTGCCATTTCACAGGTGGGGAAACTGAGAGGCAGAGATATTAAGTCCCTTAGGCAGGTCTCATGGCTGGCAAGCAGGAGAACTGCAGGACCCTTAAATGCCAGCTCTGTGCTATGGGGAAAGTCAGAGCAGTGAGGCTGTCCAAACCTCCTCTGTTAAGAATGGAGCCAGATGGACCTCCTTATGATGCTCTGCAATCCTCCCACCCCAAGGGCATGCAGCATATCTCAGACATCAGAGCTTGGGTTTGGTCATTAGAATCAGAGCTGCCCTTGGAGGGTCATTTCATGACCCATGACCCATTGGAAAGTGCCTGAAATCTTGACTTGGTCAAATCTGCACTCAGATGGGGTAGAGAGGAGCATGACCTTGCTCAGTTGTTTGAAGTTTTCTGACCACTTTCTTTATGAAGAAAGGAATGGTAACCAGCTCTTGGGGACCTTCAGGGGTGGCTATACTGTGTTGCAGTTTAACCCCACAGCTTCTGGTATCTGACTGCCTGAGGCTCACCATGGACCCTTGTTAGCAGCTTTGTGACTCTGAAGAAGTCATTAGACCTTTCTTAGCCTCCATTGCCTCAGCAGGACGATGACCCTTACAGATACTAGATAATCCATGGCATTGTTACAATAACTTCAACAGAAGCAATATGTTTGAAACAAGAGTCAGGAACATATTCTGCCTCTTTTCCTTATGTGAGGAATTCTTCGCTCTGCCCCAATTGCATATTATCAGTTTCAAGGAATTTAATTTCACCAGCCAAGGCACACCATTAGTTAAATTAGTGGCCCTGAATGACAAATACTAGGTCATCCAAGGCTCCTGCATCACATTTGGCAGCCTTGGTTACATGGTAGGAGTGCCAGTGGGCAGTGATGTGGGAGAACTGGTTTTTAGGTCCATGAGTTCTGGCACAGCCCCACCAGTGAAGCACTTTGGGATTTAGCCTATGATGCTTCTTCTTTTTTTTTTTTTTAGGATTTTATTTATTTGTCAGAGAGAGCGAGCACAGGCAGACAGAGTGGCAGGCAGAGGCAGAGGGAGAAGCAGGCTCCCTGCTGAGCAAGGAGCCCGATGCGGGACTCGATCCCAGGACGCTAGGATCATGACCTGAGCGGAAGGCAGCTGCTTAACCAATTGAGCCACCCAGGCATCCCTAGCCTATGATGCTTCTTAGAGAAACAAGAGCCTTACATTTATTCTCTCTGCAAACATTCCCTGCCAAGGGTCAGATAATACATGTTTTAGGCTTTATGGACTGAGAGATAATGTCTTCAACTCTTGGAGTAGCTGTTCTTACCAAAGGGCCACCACCCAGGCTAACAAAAGCAGGCAGCAGGCTGGATTGAGTGGGTGGAAGTAGTTTGCAGATGGGTCTCAGAGTGTGCTGGTTGAGAGCATGCATTCTGGAGAGAGACCAGCCAGGCATGTGGTCTACATTTGTTAGTTTGTAGCCAGGTGACGGTGGGCAAGTTATTTAAGCTCTCTGTGCCTTGGTTTCCTCATCTGCAGAAAAGGAACAAAGGGGTCCTGGGGATGCTGGGGGTTCAATGACTAAACACATGTATAGTACTTAGAGCAGTGTTTTCAATGCAGGAAGTACTAAATATTTCTTATTATTGTTACTATCATCCTCCAGTTTTTCCTGTTTCTTCCAGTTTTGCAAATGCATCTAGCATCAGTCATTCCTCACTGTGGAGCATTCTGTTTCTCTGTAGTCCTGTGACTGGGTCTATCCATATGTGCCTTCTTTACTCTCCTGCATTCAAACCACCTGGGAAGCTTGTTACAAATGCAGATTCCTGGACCTTGCCCCAGACCTTCTGGAGGTGGGTCCTGAGAATGAGCATTAAGATGCTTCATTGGTGGTTGTTCTCCCCAAAAAGTTTAGGGTTTACTGACCTTGGAGTCCCCCACATCTTCCTTCTGATCAAGATGCCAGGCTAGAAGATGAATAGAAAGGAGAACACCAACCACTGAGTTAACCTTAACTCCAATCCATTGGAAGGCTTGCTTGAGGCTCGAAACCCTGTGGTTGAATACACATTTCCCAACTTCCTCCACAACCAGGAGGGAAAGAAGTAACTTATGTTTGGAAAACCAAGCACTGTCCCTGTCCAGACTGTGGTTGAACCTGCATGCTAACTCCATGCAGAAAATGGACTTAGTTGAACTTTGTGGATTTGGAAATCCGCATAAGAAAGCCAACCCTATAGTGGCCCAGGCCTTCTTCTCGAAACAGTAGGTTTGGGAGACATATAAATCCCTCTGGACTTCTAGAACCTTCACAGTGTATACCCCTGGAATCATCTGTACAGGGAAGTTCCCTGAGTGTTTTACTTTTCCTAAGTGCAACAATTATCATTTGTTTTTCAATTCATGCAATAAAGTAAACACATATGTGTGTGTGGGGGGGGGGTAAATGACTAGTTTCTGTGTTTCTAAGATAAAAACTTCAAAAAGTAGCAATTTGTATAAAATAAAATTTAAAAGCACTCTTCAATCCTTGGTCTCTCCCACCAAAAATTACCCTATTATTTTCTTCTGCGTCCTTCTAGAAATGTCTTAAGCCTATGATGTGTTTGCTAGAAATATATTTTGCTTACACTAATAGAGTCATACAATATTTACGCTAGGCAAATAGCTCTTTTGACTTACATTCTGGGCCAAATGTCTGCTTTTAATTCCAAATATCCACTTTTATAACTTTTATCCTTTCCAATATACCCATTTCCTTTTCCTTCCATTCTGTAAGGTCACTCCCTGTATTGCTTAGAAATTAGACTAATGGACGTCTTATGATCACCCAAGAAGGGATGAATGCCTATAGATAGAGATATATTTCTTAAAACAAACAAATGCATAGGCAAAGCTCTCCGCTCACTCTCTAAATCAGTCTTATGTTTTCCTGGGCTTTATCAGCAAACATCATACTGTTTCCTACTGCTGTTTCCCTCTTGCTCTAGGGATAGTTTCCAGAATAGGTAATGTGGCTATCACACCAGGAAGAGACAATGTGCTGGCTTAGAGATACACCCAGGCACCTTGTCACCTGGGGGCTTCCCAGATCACATTTTGCAGTTCATAATGAGATTTGAAAATCTAGGCAGGGTAGCAAAATAATGATTTGCTAACAAAATCTACTCCATCCTAAATGCCATCATTCATTTGGGAAATCAGTGAGGTGATCATCTCCAGTGGAGAACAGGAGGACTTCAGAGAACTAAGAACAAGCAAATGGAATCTTAATTTATCAAGAAAGAGAGAGAGAGAGAGAGAGAGAGAGAGAGAAAGAGAGAGAGAAAGAGAGAGGAGAGGAGAGGAGAGGAGAGGAGAGGAGAGGAGAGGAGAGGAGAGGAGAGGAGAGAGGAAGCAGACACCCCGACCATGGACCAGGTATCTCCTATAGCTTATCATAAAAATTTGACAGTGGGCAAGAAAGATGCAGCCTTGTGAGCACTTTAAAAGAGGAACCAGCATGAAGTCATTGAGATCTCACCATCCTTTGATACTCTGATAACCACATTCCCTTTTTTGGTGCTGTTGCCAGACTGGCAGACCAGGAAAATGCCATAAACACAGGAGATCAGGAGTTCAGTGAAGGGTTTTACAAAAGCCTTTATAAGTATAGGATGGTATTGGGGCGCCTGGGTGGCTCAGTGGGTTAAGCCTCTGCCTTTGGCTCAGGTCATGATCCCAGGGTCCTGGGATCGAGCCCCACATCAGGCTCTCTGCTCAGCAGGGAGCCTGCTTCCGTTCCTCTCTCTGTCTGCCTCTCTGCCTACTTGTGATCTCTGTCTGTCAAATAAATAAATAAAATCTTTTTTTAAAAAAAGTATAGGATGGTATTACATTTAGCTTTGCTTGTTCTCAGAATGTCTGACTGGCCATAGGTCATTGGTGGTGCACCCCAAGATTTTCTGAGATGCTTATGGGGCATCTCAAGGAGATGGCTCTCTCAAGGAAAAGGCTACTGAGAATTCCACTCCTAGGTGGGAATGAAACAGCATCTGAAATAGGGTGAAGCAATGGGCTGTGGACTGTAAGACGTGTGTTGGGGCTGATATAAACAAGCAAAAATAAGCAAGGGTCAATGTCAATGATGGGAAGACATGGAGACTTAGGAAAAAAAGAAAAAACAGCAGAGATCCCTTCTGCGTCAGGCAGGTGGTATGGCTGAGACAATTTCCCTCAGTGTCTTTGATCTCCTTGTGTCCTTAACTCTGTGTGAGTATCATAGAGAAGAAAGGAAAAACTCCAGATACTGTAGAAGTAACACCATGCAGGCTCTTTAGGAACAGGAGCTGCTCAAGAGAAGGGGACAGATTTTAATAAAAGGATTCTCATGGATATTCCAGAGAGTCAAGTGCAACTTTAGAACCTCCTAAAAATTTGACCTCTTGGCTCTCTCGTGAAATAATGTCTCTGAGTGAACGAGGTGAACTATTGGGGTCAATTCATTCAATCCACTCACCACACACTATTTGCCTGGGACTCAGCCTTGTGACTTGTGCCAGGGAGATAAAAATGTGTGAGACTTTTCTTAACTCAAGGAACCTCACCGCCAAGACACTGTTTTCCGAGGAATGTTGCACAAATAACTTAAATAGGAGTTATCTGAATGCTTGTGTTAAAAATGCAGATTTCTGGAAACTACCCTTGATTTGCTGAATCTGTATTTTAACAAGTCTCTTGGTCACAGTTATGAACAGAAAGGTTAGCAACCATTGCTCTACTGGAGGCATGTGAGAAGAATCTGGCTCTAAGTAAGAGGAGGTGCCCATAGATGGAGGTGGATGAGGAATGCATTCATGCATTGTAAGGCCATAAGAATGTGTGGTGAGAGTCCAGGCATGAGCGTCTGTGAATACATGATGCCTGGCCATGAGCACAGTTATATGTGTGCCCAGTTACCTAATCAGAAGAGAGCAAAGGACCATATCCAGAGATTCTGAAACTGATAATAGCTCCCGCTCCATCCCGAGCAAGTTTGAGGATGAGAGGTATGAAGTAACCTGTCTTTACAATTTCATCTGTGATCCATGGGATAGAAAAGAAAGGAACACTTTTGCTACTGTCAGTGTGTTGTAGGAGTGATAGCCGTTTTCAGAGGCACGTGGATCTGGACTTGTGTTTGGACTGTAATGCTTACTACCTCTGTGATCTTGCTCAAGAAGCATGCTCTTGAAGCTTTAATGTCCCTGTTGGAAGAATAGCGGTAGTAGTGCCAATATTTGGGGGAACTGTAATTCTGATGTTTCAGTGTGTGATGCAGCCCTGATGGCTGGATTCAGAAGACCAGAAGTAGGGCAAAGCCACTTGGCTGGAGGACTGAGATCCAGCAGGGGAGGACAGCTCTAAGGGTCTTGGGCACAAACTCACAAAGTCACAGTGAAGGTGGCTGCATTTTTCCTCCTTCCTCTGATGAAAGCCTGGCTTTTCCCTGTCCCTTACAAGAGTGATCCATCAAATTATGGATTTCCTTAAGGAATGCCGTGCTCCCTGTAAGTGTTCGAGGAGAAACTGTATGGCAGAGATGCATACCTCATCTGCCAGCAGAACTTGGACTTTGGGCATCTGTCATCTCCCCACACCAGGATCCCATAGTGTTGAGACCCTAGGATTCTCTAGTCTCTTAGCTTCTTATTTATCAGCTGAGGCATGATGACATGCCTGGATTCCACAGCAGAGTCTAGTTCTTGCCCACTGGCACCATGAAGAAGAGCCCTTAGGAGTTGTTCAGAGGTTGCCAGGAGAAGGTCATACGGGCAAATGCAGGTTTACATCCCGCTCCCCTCCCCAGTGAATGTGCCACATCAGGTTGGAAGAGATGTGGTCCTCACCACAGGATCTTTCCCAAATGCACCCCAGAACAGGATGGGGGCAGCGCTCAGCTCTCCTTACCATGTTCCAACGACTTCCTACCTACCAGGTTGCCATATGTTCAGGATCATTCTATTGCCAGATGTATGTCAAAGTTTTCCTTTTTAAAATGTAATTTTCCCCAGAATTTATTGGCATCCTACAATGCTGCTTCTTGGCTGCAGAAGCGGCTTTTCTGCCATTAGGGCCCAAAATAGAAACCACACGCAACCTTGACAGTAATCATGACCAAGGAGAGAAAACACACATCTATTTATAAGGCACCTGAAGGTGAGTTCTTTGTGCTACTGCTTTGAAGATAAGGTCAACAAAGCAGGGAATATCAGCTTTATTGACGGTGTAACTGTATTAAAAACAGATATAATCACAAATACATAATAAATACCAAAACATTAGATACTCTGGGTAAAGTTTATTACTTTGAGTTTTAAAGAATTCAAGGTGTTCATAAATTAGAGCTTTGTTGCGAAGTCTCCTATTTCATTCTTTGTCTTATCCTTTATTTTCTGCTGTTGATGTCACCTGCAGGGTGAGCCCTTAGCATCTCATGACTTTTTGTATGTGACAGTATCCAAACATAAGTTCATAGGGGTGAGTGTGCTGCACAGATAGAAGGAAGAAGAACTCTCAAGAATTTTATCCAACTAAAGCACCAACATGTGTTTTTGGCATCCAGAAAGTACTTCTTGGAACAGAAATCACATTTGTGCTTAAAATTTCATACTTATTTCACTTGAAGAGTTTGGACAAATCATCGGCATTTCTGTTTTACTTTTAACATCCTGGAAATTGGGATGGCAGCCTTAAGGGACCCAAGAGGTAACAGTCAACTCAACTCAGGAGACAAGAGTATCCATATATCCAAGGATATTAGTGTTCACCTCCACCTCCCTGCTTCTTGAAGCTGACTCTTCTTTCCTTTCTGCAACCAGCCTGAGGATGCTGCATTCCTGGGCTGTTTCTACCTGGCCTATTTGTTCATATAGTTTGGGAAGGAAAAACATGCTACCTATTCAAAAAATACATACTGTTGGGACACCCTGGGGTAGCCACAGGAAAATGCACTATCCTGAGACGCTATTAATGCCAAACTTGAGTGCATTTAAGGAAGAACATATCTATAGGGACATTTTGGACTTTAAGATAATGTCAGCCCTGTTCACGCTTATGCTGTCTCTGCTGAGGATCTTGCCGGAGACTAATTTGGGGGCTCTAGAGCAGGGTCTGGCTGCCAGCTGGTGTTGAGATGGAGTTTTCCCTCCTGAGTAATCAATTATCATTTCCCAAGACGAGCCTATGGAATGCTGCCAGCACAGTGGGTTACAGAATCTTGAGCTGGAACGCCTTTCCAGACACAGAGGTCGCCATGTACGTGTTGTGGCAATGAAACAGAGAGTCGGGGAGAAGAAACAGTGGCTAATGAAAGTAGGACTTATGCAAGGAAAAGTTCTAGAATAGGGAAGAGTGATATTACACACATAAGTTGTTGTCAGTTGGGTGATGCTGAAGATCACAGATGGAATTCTAGGGACCAGTGGAAAGAATAGATATTATGTATAATCTGCTCCAATTCCCTAATTAACAGACAAAGCTTTGGCAGAGAAACTCTAGTGGCTAAAACACTACATCACTGTAGAAAAATGCAAAGGTAGCAACCCCAAATCTTCCCTCAGGAATTGACGGTAACCTTGAGTAACATTCTAAGAAACTATAACGTATTAACAAATAATAATAAACAAAGGTACTACATGATCATGACAATCTCTTTTTTCTTTTTTGAGCACTTACTATGGGTCAAGCAATTTGCTAACACTATGTGCATACAATTTCCTACTAGGCATACAATAGCCTACTGTCACCCATAAGCCTTACCAATAACATTAATAGGCAATTAACACATATTTTGTGTGTTTTATGTATTATATACTGTATTCTTACAGTAAAGTAATCAGGGGAGAATAAATGTTAGTTAGAAAAAATCATAAGGAAAACCCATGTACAGAACTGTACCATGTTTATTGGAAAAAAAAATCCACGTGGAAGGAGGTCCACATAGTTCAAACCTGTGTTGCTCAAGGGTCAACTGCAATTACTTTTTTAAAAGCTGCAATTATTAAAAAATATTTAAAAACCAGGTAGACACTATTAAGATCCCCACTTTACAGAGGACTAACTCAATATTCAGAGCAGCACCAGAACGAGGTGGAGCTCCTGAGGCACTTTGCTTTGGGTGGGACCCCGTTCCCCACCTTAAAAACAAAAACAAAACAAAACACCTTAATTATCAGGATTTTTAAAAATCAGAAGTAATGCAAAAAAAAATTCGCAATGAGCAAAACCTCACCATTTTTAAAAAGACAGGCTCAGTATTGATTTTCTTTCCCCTTTGCCTCAGGCTTCAGTCTGGCGTGAGGCAGTGCTGGTTCAGGGCACTGGTTAGAAGACTTTCCAAAGCTCACAAGTCAGTAAGTGGTGAATTTGGCCTAAGAGATTTGACTTACAGCTTGAACTTTTTAACCACTGTTCTCCAAGTGGGACAGTCAAGTGTCTAACCCTGCTGATATGGGTCCTGGGCAGGAGTTGTCAGGGGAAGGCTCTCTTGCCCAGATCTGCAAGTGGGCTAAGACAGAGCAGATGTGCAAAGCTAGAAGAAAAGTGGCCACAGCCTAGTTCCACCCACTGACAAGGAAAATCCAGTTGGCCTGGGGAAAGCTGGTTGTGAAACACTGAGATTGAAAGGCCATTCTGGAGAACAGAACAGTGGCTTAGGAGACAAATGGGAGTCAGGACGACTGGACACATCCTGGAATTAAGCAAAGGCTCCTAGAAACCCCAGGGAAAGTGATGTGCAGAGTAGCAAGCAGCTCCATGAAAGGGCCCAAGGATGGAGTAATTGGGTGTCTTGGACCAGAGAGCTTTGGCTCAAAATCACTCCAGATCTGCAATCATAAAACCAGGGCTTGCAACTTAACAGCCACACCACTCTCTCCTTCCTCCAGAGGAAGGATGACTGCCTTATTCACTTACATAATTTTGCCCACACCCCTGCCCCCACAAATATGTGACCCCAGGAATGGGACAGAGTGTGTTGATAGCACCCTGGGGACAGGGTGGACTCTGGTCTATAAACACAGAAAGACTTGTCTCTGATAAGCGTCTGAGAGTTTAGGGCATTTCACTACTTGAGGCTCCTGACCTACTGGTCTTAATCATCCACTGGTGCTCAACCAACAGCACTTGTCTTCGGAGGGGCCGATGTTATATGGCTCTGAGTACAAGAGACAAACCCAGCAAGGGGTTGTAGGTGGGGAGGGAGGGCTGGAGACGGATTTCCAATCGAGGAAATATGGGATTTCACTTACAAACTAATGGAATGCAAAAGCTATTGGAATTCCATACCAGACAGCACCCCAAGGAACCCCTCCCGAGTGTCCTCACATTACTGCCTGTTGTGGTAATATCCAGATTAACACAAGAGATGTTTCCCCAGATGCCCAGGTAATCTAAAAAACAGGTCATTCTGATTGCAAGGGGGAATCACCTAATGGACCTGGAGACGTGAGGCTCTAATTGTCTGCTTTTCTCACCAGTCCACTGACCTTCACAGAACAAGTGATTTCAATGAGGAATATCCCCTTCTATTTTGCATCACCAGACTTCACAGCCCTCAATGCTACATAAAGCACTGAGCGCCCCCACCCCCCAGCTCTGCCTCCCACACGAAAAAGCTTAGGCACGGAGCCAGCTCACTTGCTTGGCTATTGGCACCTTGAAATGGAAGTAAATCCCCAATCTTCTGATTTATTATTTCCTGTTCTTCAAAGAGAGGGGCAGGCAGCAATGCTTGACGTATTCAGGCAGTTAGTCACTGTGCAAATCCATCTCTTGTCTCACCCCCAATTCAGGAGAATAATATTTTTTTTTCCCTGAGTTACATAAGGCATGATAGAAAGCATTTCTGAACCCTCTCTAGCTCAGGACGTATTTCTTGCGGTAAATCTCTAGAAAATCTTCCATAGTTTCTAAAATAAGTGCCCGGGCTCACAGCAGGAGTGAGCTCTGGTTCTCTCGTGTGTTAACCTTGCCACCACTTCCTCTCCTTCCGTCATCCTCTGTCTTCAGTTCTAACGCAGGTCCGTCCAAACCACAGGTGCAACTGCAGGCAAATGGTTCATTTTTGCCTCTAAGTCTGGAGCCAATCAAATTCCAAACTACTGAGACCCTGGGTTACCACGTGAACTTGATTCCAACTCAAGTTCCTCTTGAACCTCTCTCTTCATGCTCTGACCTTGAAATCAGCCTCCTAAGAGATGGCAGTTACCTCCTGCTGGCCTCTAACCTTGACTGACAGTTTGGAATTCCGGGTACACTCCATGGTACTTATTATACCCCTGCCAGTAGCCTGGCTGCCTTTCTGCGTGCCTCTGACCCTGTGTGTTAATTTGACTTTCCACTTCTGTACTTGGATATTACCAGTGTGGTCCTAGACCTGCTGAGGGCCAATCATTGTCAAGACTTCTCTATGGTGGGTGGAGGAAGATTCACATGTTCTCAGTCATGAAAGGAAGAGAGAGAAAAACAAAGAAGATATACTGGCACATGACCTAAGTGACCTGTCCTAAAACATCCTTCACACAACACATTTCCAGGAAAACTTTGTTGATGTTTTTTTTCAGTTGTTTGCCTTTGAACCAATGCCCCAAAGTGGTTCCTTCCATAGATTTTAACTACTAAAGTACGTAATACCACTTTGGAGTCTAAAAAAAAAAAAAAAAAAAAAAGAAGAAGAAGGAGAAGGAAAAGGAGGAGGAGGAGGACGAGGAGGAGAAGGAGAAGGAAAAGGAGAAAAATATTTGTCAAAGCAAAATATTAGTTCCCTCTGATCTCACATTGTGTCTGAGGAGCCAGTATGGGGTCAGGGACTCTGTTTGGACAGAGTGAAATTTCACCAACAGAAGATGGAATTTTGCCAGGAGCTGCTAATGATTGAGATGGCTTAATATTTGTTATCTGATGGAAAGAGTTCCAGAGAAGAGAAGATTTCAGCTAAGCTGTGGGAATACTCCTTTTCTACTCAGCTTACTTGCTCGGCTATGGCATGAGATAGCAAAGGACATACAGGTGGGTGGGGTTGTCCCCATGGGGGCTGATGCCTTTCCCAGACTTGTTAAGTCCAGTGCCTCCTCCAGGACAAGCAAATATGGGAGTCAGGGATGGATCAGGGTGCTGACTAATCTGTAAAACCAGTGGCCCAAGAGGGGCAGAAGCTGAAACCATTTATTTATAATTAGAGATGCAATGGGCTGTGTGACTTGAAATTTCATGATTCAACGTTCTTAGTGAAAATGCTCAATAATAATTCAGAAAACAATCACAAGCCTGGGCAAGAAATATTTGAATTTATATCAGGTATCCTCTTCTCAAGCAAGACCAATGCAGGTATTCTGATAAGTCACCACTTTGAAGACTAAAATTAAACATAACCTTCAAACTCTCCCTTCAGGGTCTCCTCTGTCACTAGAGTTGGTCCTATTTAGGACAAGAGACCCCGAGGCTAGGGAAGGGGTCCAGGAAGGCAGGTCTGACTTCTCTGGACTTCCTATCAGAACTCACCTTTGAAGAATGTGCCCCCTGTGATTCCAGAGTCTGGAAAGAAATAACCGATATTATCTGCAACAAGGAGAATTAGAGACCAACTCAGTGTTTACTTTTAGAAAGCATTTGGGGACTTTTGATCTAAAATTTTCATTGAAAACAAGAAACATGAAAGCATGCTTACAATATGATATTAAACAGGGAAAAAGAAGTCAGAATGTCTATCTCCTGATTTCATTTTTTTTTAAAGATTTTATTTATTTATTTATTTGACAGAGAGAGATCACAAGTAGGCAGAGAGGCAAGCAGAGAGAGAGGAAGGGAAGCAGGATCCCCGCTGAGCAGAGAGCCCGATGCGGGGCTCGATCCCAGGACCCTGGGATCATGACCCGCGCTGAAGGCAGAGGCTTTAACCCGCTGAGCCACCCAGGTGCCCCTATCTCCTGATTTCAAATATAGATGCAAGTAGATAGGACCAGGATAGAATTTTCAAAGATAAAGACAGTTAATTTAGGGCTAAGGCATTAAAGACATTATGAGGAAATGTTTTATCTACTATTATTAGGCATTGCTGTTTTATTGATTTTTCATTTTTAAAAGTGGATCAAAAAACCCTCCATTGTACAGAATTGAGTTATCCTCAGTTGATTGGTTCTGAGAGAGCTTGGGTATGATCTTCAGCCATTCCTATTCCCCAAAATTTGTTAGGGAGAGTAAGTTAACAATATACAGCAATTAGCATTGCTAGGCACTAAGTGGGCCACCTTGTTGTCTTCATTGTCATTATTATTGGTACTCATCTCAAGTAGGGCCCAATGGGATAAACCTAAGCTTCTCTACCTCAGTTGGTGTCCCCAGTAGTAGCCAGCTTCACAGCTAGGATCTCCCCCTTTCATTATGAAAATCCCACCCTAGTTTGCATAAGCCTACCCCAGTGAATTTTGACAAGTTTGATCAGTCCTGTTGCTGCAGGTGTGACAGGATATAGGTAATACACACTAGGTGCCTTACTGAATGGCACCATGAATGTACTAAAAAAGGAGAAAATATGCAGGAGATGCTCACCATACCACTACCACATTTGTTAAAAATATCTAATGGCATTTTCAGTGCTCACTGTCATCTGTGGCATCTGCTATTCCGGAGGTCCACTGAACTAAAGCTAAGGGACATTCGTAGCCTCCATTTGATGTCCCTTCCAGGGGATTCTCCTATGTCAAGAGTCCTGAGTGGAGGGTCCACCTTCATTGGTAGGTATCTTCTGTGCACCCTGGGCCTGCACTCTAGAAAGCAGCTATTGAAATAAGTATTTTGTTCTCCCTCACCCTCTCCAGAGGCCGAGTGTTCCAAGAAAGAATGCTAGCAACCAGGAGGAGTCAGAGCACAGTCTGTGTGAGAAGAGTTTCCTGGTCCTGGGGACTGCCTCTGCAGGGACTGGAAGCCATGGCAGATCCACACAGAAGCACAAGCCCAGCATCTCCCCAAGCCTTCCTTCCCATCACTAAGGTCCACTTAGGATGCTTGTAAATGCATTCAATCAGCGCCCTGATTCTGATGTCCTATGGGGGAATCTGCAGTGTGGGCTTCAAAACAGAAGTCTCATCAGCCTTTCACGAACACACCGTGACCAATGATCATGGCTGCATTGGATGGATCCTAAGACTAACTGTTGCTGTGTTTCTTTCATATTTCAACCCTCTGAACTCAAGTGTGCAGAGAAGCTGGGCAGCTGACGGACACATGCACTTCTATTGTCCGCACACGAGCATCCACTCATTCAGAATGTGTGTCTGGGGCCTGGAGGAAAATCCCAAGGACAAGAGTTGATCCTTCTTTTTTTTTAAAGATTTTATTTATTTTTTTAGAGAGAGAGAGAGCGAGCTCAGGCAGACAGAGTGGTAGGCAGAGACAGAGGGAGAAGCAGGCTCCCCGCCGGGCAAGGAGCCTGCTGTGGGACTCGATCCCAGGACGCTGGGATCATGACCTGAGCCGAAGGCAGCCGCTTAACCAACTGAGCCACCCAGGTGTCCCAGAGTTGATCCTTCTTTTAAGAAATGTTTCTTACCCAATATATTTGAAAGCCTCGAAGACAATATTGTGTGAGAAAAACCTGAGCAACAGATTCTGAGCCAGAGAGTGATTCATTCACAAGACTCAGACTCAAATATAAAATGTTTTAAGAATACCTTAAACAATTTATTGGGCAATTATTTTCCTTTTTATATGTGCACAGGCATGACATATGGCAAAGATCTATACCTAAATAACTCTAAATAAAGGGTACTTACACTAAATAAGAATCATGCTCTAAAAATAAGAATTGCCTAGTTTAAAAACAAGAAAATTGTTTTTAGAATACTATCCTATTATTCACCTATGGAATATAGTCTGTTCTCAAGTTTAATGGCTACATAGGTCAACAGTTTGAAAACAAAACAACGTGTACATTACATGTGGTTAAATATCCAGAAGACATCCAATTAGCCAACACAGTGGTCTTCCTATAAACAGCCCTACAACTGACTGTGATTCCATAGTCTGATGAGTCTTCTACCTGATTTGAGAGTAGTAAGCTACTCTGAAATGAACTGTGGAGCAACACAACCAGAATAAACCACTCACAAAAATTCACTCAAAATGCACTGACTCAAAAAAAAAAAAAGAAAGAAAGAAAAGAAAAGAAAAGAAAAAGGAAATAAGAAAATAGCACCTTTATTGAACATGTGCTAGACATTGTGCTAGGCATTTTGTATGTATTAGCTCATTCAATCCTCACAAGGAATCTATGAGGCAGATATCAATCTCTATAAATTACAGATGAAAAAAAAATTGACCAGAAGAGATTTCTACTCGCTTCAAGCTACACAATTGGTAACATACAAATATGGGGTTTGAACTCCAAACACTATGTTCTTTATTATATATTCTTAATACAAAGTATTGAATTATCCCTCAATCAATCTACGCCAAGAATCATCCCACACACAAACACACAAACTAAATTGTGAAACCCACAAGGTAAGAACAAGTAATGAAATGTTTATATAAGTCAAAAGAAATATTGAGCCAAGTAATCACTTATTTCATCAGCAAATGCATTAAAACATAAAATGATTGATGATGATGTAAAAGAAAGTGATCAGTGGACCTCAAGATCTTGACATTATGTGATACATGAGCCCCGCTTGTTATGGAAAGTCCTGAAATTGTTTAACCTGTGTGAGTGAGGGGTGGGAGGTCATGTTTTTCAGGTTGGTGACAAATTTTTCTATTTAAGAGAAAAAATACCTCAATATATGTTATACTCTCTTCCTCAACATAAGCTCAAGGTTCACGAGGAAGGAAACACTTTCATAGTGTGTTCATTTAACCTCAGTGAGAATGCATTCTCATCAGAAGCTCTCAGAACTTGAAATAAGCTTTAGGTATAATGGCTCCCATTTTAAACACCAGGTACAATGACACCATCATGAGAAGCTGATCTCAACCTCAATGTTAGACCCACTAAGCAAGAGAAAGAGTCTGAATGGAGAAATCACTCTAACAAGTGATGTTATTTTAAAAGAAATATTAAAAATACTCAGTTTTGATGGCCTTCAACGAGGAGACATGAAGCTAGAAAAAGTGAAATCATTAATATACAGCATAGGTAAGAATGGGGCCAACCTTATATGCACTTATGTCATATGAAGGAATATAAATCATATTCTCTATAAATACTGATGTTCAGATTTAAATCCAGACTTCCTAGTCCCACATCATCTCGGTCACAACAGACTGCCTCTCTGCAACACGGAAGAACCTTCTTTTGCAGATGGACAAAGCCAAGAGATTACTATGTATTAAGTAAAAAAAGCATAACAAACTCAGGCTTTCTTCAAACTGGTGTAAGGCAAAAGAAGAGGTCAAATATCTAAAGAAGAAAACACGGTATAGATCTAGATAGATGCACATCACTGAAGTTAGCTGGAAAACAGCTCAGGAGACCCAGAGACAGATCCATGACACCAGGATCTTATTTGATGTTTTCAGGTATAAACAAATTTATGTGGATAGACTGTCTAAGAAGGAAGCTATAAAAGAGCAGGTAGAGGGTCGGGGGATGGTTAAGTGGGCCTGGTGTCAAGAAATTCAGAAGGGAAATGGAGTGCTGATCAGGGAACATATTCAGAAGTCCAAGTGCAGGTTCGGCCAAAAAAAAAAAAGAATACTTTAGAAAAAGACTGAGATAAGTCCACACGTTTGCTTCCAGGCCAGTGGCAGATGGGCTCCCCCTAAAACTCTAGGTGTCCCTGCAAAAGTAAGCAGCCTGTTGGCCTGAGGTTGCAGGAAAGGGCTTCAGCTGTTCCAAGTGAGAAATACCTTGTTGGACTGTTCTGAATTAAGTTATCCAAAACATATATGTACCTTCCAGAATGCACCCCTGCCCTTCTGTCCTTGGCTGATCTCTGGGGTATTGGAGGAAGACCATGCAGTGTGAAAGCAGAATGGGGGATTGCTGAGCTCTGTGCTTGAAGAATGAAGGGAGACTTCCTTTTCCTTCAGATTCCTGCCACCAATATGCTAGTGTGTGGAATGTCATTCTCTCTTTGGGTTATTGTCACTTTCCAAAGATCTCATCTATCTTTTATCGGGCTATTACTCTGCCCACCTCTCATCCTATCAGATCTAGCTTAACTTGCAATAATGTCAGAGAAGGATGACTGCTTTTGCCAACATCTATGATTCTCAGCTTCTACAGAAACAAATTATCACATGAGAAAAAATGGGCAGGTAGGTTTTTAAAATAGAAGAGGAATCAGTTGAAAAGCATGAGAATCCAGAATGAGAGAGGGGAGAGAGTCAGAGGGAGAGGGAGAGGAAGAAGGGGAGGGAGGGAGGGAGAAAAAGAGAGGGTTATGTTATTTGGGGCATGCGAAGATGCAGGAACAGCGGGGAAATAGCACAGCCTCTGTCCTTTCCAGCAGGGCTGTTCTGTGCCAGGCACTGTGGAAACTACTTTCTATATAGAATCACAGGACCAACCCCCTCAAGGGGTTGTGGTTTTCTTTATTCCAAAGATGAGGGACTTGATCTGAGAATGAATACTAGTTACTCAGTGAATGAGAAACAATTAAAGTTCTCACCAAGTTCTATTTCATTGTTCCAAACCCCCTTTCCTTCTCCTCAATGTTGTTCTCTTTCCAAAACATTCCCAAAGTCTCACCCTGCCTCGTAGAATCACACATGACAGCTCTGAAAGAAATGGATGATCCCTACAGCCCAACCATCCCACTTTACATATGGAAGGCCAAGGAAATGTTATGAGCCACATGCATATGGAGCAAGGCCCAAAGCTGGGCAAGAAACCAAGACGACTCCCTTCATGTCCACCCACCCTAGACTGTTCTTATTGGGTCTCAAGGGAAGTGTCAGGACCACAACTGAGGGAGACTTGCAGCCCATCCCTGGGTTTTTTATGGCATCCCCCTGCAATGGCATGTGCAGACTGGACTGTGCACTTCAAGAACACTGCAACCAAACATTTCTTAAGTTCTTTGGGTTTGCCATCTTTTTTTTTTTTTTTAACACTGTACTCATTTGTAGAAAACTCATTTTCTTTTTTGTTTTACTTCTGTCCTTATAAACACTGGAAATATATTGAACTTACACAAAACCAGTGACAACAATATCCAAAGAAACCATTTGGCTCAATTCTGTTTCTTTTGTCTCCTTGCTCTTAAGTTTGCATTTGCTCTAATCCACCAGTATTCTTGAACTCAAAAAAAAACAACAACTTTTTTTCAGCTTGAAAAGTTTGCTCATAAGTGCTCTGAATATGTTTACTGAAAAAAATTTTAAATAAAAATCATTGTTCAGATGTCATTCATGTCAATCATTTTTCTGCAACAGCAGGAGAGTAGAAATAATTGCAATCATGTGCCCTGCACTTGAAGGATGTAAGGCAGAAAAAAAAAAAAGATTATCTTAACAAGAGTCTAGAAGTGCCCAGCATTTCCAAAGACCATCTTCTACCCATCTATCTCTCCAGAAACACCAGTGACTATTCCTCCAGCAATGTTTCCAATTACACAACACTCACATTCCTAGTAATCATTCTCTCCCATCATCACCATAAGCATATCCACACAATCCCACTCATTGCTCATTTCACCAACTCTCTCCTCATGCCAGATACCCATCCTCACAGAAGGATCAGGCTGAATCAACAGTGCTTGAAACAGCTGGAAAGCCAATCCAGTGTCAGATCTTAACTGCATCAAGGCCAGTGGGTCATGTGGGGTAACTCGCCATGACCACATGAAATGTGAAAGATACTCCTGGTAACTTTCTCCCCACATAGGCTTTGCCCATACAAACTGCAAGGTCTTTGAGAAGAAATTAACAGGGAGTACAAAGAAAATAGCTAAGGGGAAGATGGGTTTTATTGAGTCTTTGCCCGTGCTTGAAAAAGCTGACTTCTAGCCATCTAAAAGAATAAGCTCGAAACTCATGTTGGAGGATCCCGTTACCTACCATGGCACTCAGAGCTGTAAAAATGATCTGACCACTAAGTCGTTTTCTTGGCAAGCATTTTGTCCACCTACAAAAGAAGGGGCTCACACCCCTCCCTTCTTTCGCCTTTTCCTTCATGTCCCCAAGAACTTCCTGAAGCTCAAAATCCTTGTCCTTGTTTAGTTGCATCTCTGTGCAGAAGTGCTTTGTGGTGTTTGAGGAGGAATGGGGGAGGACTGATATTAGGCTTGGCACTGGGGTCCATTTTTACATTCCATGATGCTGGCTGCAAGGGGATTTCAATATCAGAAACTGTTACTTCTCTAACAGGACCAAAGTACCAGCCAACAATTTTTCACATACATTTACAAAAACAATTTTCACAACACCCCACTGTATAAATGAAGAAGTTGCCTCGGAGATCCTACTAAGGCTCATATAAAGTCTTTAATCATCTACTTATTTGATGTTTACTACACACATGAAGGTGCTCCACCTGGATCCCTCTTCAAGGAAAGACTTGCTGTCCAGCTGCACAGACTGCAGTCAACAGAGAGCTTCCTGCTGTTGCTTCTTCAGCATCTGCTTTGCTGCAGGAAGCTGACTTGCCCTATGAGCCCCCTTTCCCAGAGCAGCATGAATCCAGGGACTGGGCAGGGTCAGAAAGTAAAGACATGGCCACTTTGGCCCAACACCTCGCAAGCTGATGGACAGCACTCACTCCAGAGCTCTCTGCCAGGTTGGCCAAGGCTTTGGTAAGTCTACATGGCAGTTTGATTTCTACTTCTGCCCCTCCTGCTTCCCCTCGCTTCCTTCACAGGCATTAGGAACTTGTACCTTGATGTCTTCTTCTAGATGACCCAATGGCTTTCACCCACACAACTACTCAACTTTTCTCTCTCTTTATCCAGATCCAGCCTAGACTTTGGTACTTAGCTGTCCTGACAAGGACTATACAAACAGTGCATAGGGGAATCCTTCTCATATGGAGCTGCCGCTGGTGCTACCCCAGTTCCATGGCCCCAAGCCCCTGGGGGCAGGCTTCTATCCCAGAAAGTGAAAGCCAGCATTTCTCCCGAGTTTCCAGGGACTCTGCCCTACTGCATCCATGTCTTCTAAACTCAGGTTGCTCATACTGGATTGATTAATATCAACTTTCAGATGGTGCTGATGATGGTCTTCATCTTTTATCGGAACTCAAACAAATACCTGTTGAAAACTATCCAGTGAACTTAGTAGTTCAACATGGTGATATACAAGACAATACACTTTTGCAATTAGGCATAACTTCCTGTCTGTGTTCCTTAACAGAACACAATATGAGTGAAACCAAACACACCCCATGCACCACCATTGGTTTTATCCCTTGCTTTGATGTTTGCCAGATGACTACTAATTGATAGCCTCAACCCTTTACTGAGTGGATCTCCACATCTCTCCTTTACCTTCCAGATGAACTGATCTTTTAATGGCAGATGTTCTTTGAATATGCCCTATGTACATACTCTTGGAATACCTAGTCCAGGCCTTTGTTCCCTGTCCTGTGACAGGGAGACATCGAACCTATAATGGAAAGTTTCCAGTAAATGGCTATGGTTGCCTAGTGATCAAGAAGGACTAGCCCAAGAGATAAAAACTGCTGAAAACTGGTCCAGATTACAACTCTGAATACAATACTTGTATTTGCTGCATCTTTGCTGATAGCTGGGCTCAGGTCCCCTTGTCTTCTCAGCAGTACAATAATCCCTCAGCATAAAGGCCTCCTGAGTTATTCTCTGTAGCTCGCTTTTTATATCCCCATAGAGAGAATATAGCTGATGCCCATTCCCTGAGCATCATTCCCTATTTTCAAGTTTACTAATAACTACTGTCCAATGATTCGTTCATTCGTTGTTGCATTTCTTTGACAAATATTACTTCATAACTAACTTACTTCCTCCAGTGCAGTTCTCTTAATTAAGCTACCCTCCATAGGATTCCATGCCACCCCCTCCCATGAAAATTCTACATCAGACTCAATAGATGTTTAAATTTCAACTGTTCTTCCCTGCAGCTTCTCCATTTCCCTAAGGACCACATTCACTTAGTTGCTCAGGCCAGACACGGGGCACTGATCCTTGATTGCTTCTTCTCCTCCATTATCCACATCTATCCATCCATTTATCCATTCCAAGATCTTTCAATTATAATGTTTAAATCTCTCTTTAGTCCATATTCTTTTCTCTAGCCCTGCAGGGACCACCCAAGGGCAAGCCACAATATCTCTCTTTACTGCAATAAAATCCATTCTGAAATGTTTGCTTCTTCTTCTGTCCTGCTTAACTCCTTTCTCCACTGAGTGAGCAGACAGAGGGAGCAATTTAAAAGCTACAGCAATTTATATAACATCGCTGTTTATTCGGACTGATAGCATCTAGAAGCACTTAAAGCAAAATCCAAAATCAGTACAATGGTCTACACAAGTGTTGGAGTAATCCAACACTTGCCTCCCTCTCCCGTCCTTCCCTGCCCCCTTCATTCATTCCCATGCAGCCATAATGATCTTCTCCTAGTTTCTCAAACCAGCCAAGCACTTGCCAGCTTCCATGCCTCTGTGTTTGCTCTTCTGTCTACCTGCAATGTCCTTACCCTGGATACTTCTCATTCTTCAGATTTCTACTTACATATCATCGCATCAGAGAGCTTTCTCCAACCACCGTATCCAAAACAGGCCACTGACCTCCACACCTGGCCATCCTTTATTATAGTACCCATTACTTTCTTTCATAGAATTTCTTCCAATTCATGATTAACAAATGTATCTGTTTCTTTATGCAATATCTGTCTCCTCCACCAGACTGTGAGTTCCAGGGGGCAAACAGCACCTTTCTTTTTTTTTTTTTTTTTTTTTTTTAAGATTTTACTTATTTACTTGACAGACAGAGATCACAAGTAGGCATAGAGGCAGGCCAGAAGGTGGCGGGGGAGGCGGTGGCGGGAAGCAGGCTCTCTGCTCAGCATGCAGGGCTCTATCCCAGGACCCTGGGATCATGACCCGAGCCAAGGCAGAGGCTTTAATCCACTGAGCCACCCAGGCACCCCAACACCTTTCTTGCTCAATGTATATTGTTAGCACCCAGCACAGGCTCTCCCCCGTAACTTGTTGAATGAATGAGCGTTCTTTCTCCTCAGGCCCCCTTCTCTAGGCCCCCATCAAATACCCTGGTGCTGCTCTCATATTTAATCCTCTCCCCCAGTCAGTGCAATCTCTCTTCATAATCCTGCTGTCATCAGTCCCTTCTTTCCATCCCCCACACTGTGGCCTTAATTCAGACACTTGTCATTCCACACTTGGACAACTACAATACTCTCCTAGCAGGTCTCTCTGCTTCTCCTTTCTCCCTCTCTACCCTCCGTACCCTGTCAGAGTGACCTTTCCAATATGCAAATCACACGGAGGCTAAAAACCTTCAAATGGCTCCCGATGGCCTACAGGATAAAGTTCAAACTTCTTAGCATGACATGCAAGGCACTCTGCAATCTCCTGCCTCCTCTCCCTCATCTCTCAGTCCCCTCCAGCCACTCCCATGGCCACAATCCCCAAACATTCTTCCCTTCCTTCCCACCTTCCAGCCCTTCCTAACTCCTACATGCCTCCTAACTCATTCATTTCCCTGCCTCTCCACAGTTACCAGGCTCACTTCCTTTGGCCTGGATGACCACATCCTTCTCTCTAATAGCACATTTCCCTGAACAATCCTTCTTCTAAATTACAGTGAGGGAGTTTTCACACCCCCAATTTAATCAGGGAAACATCTGCCAACTCTCCTCTTTGCTTAAAATCCATGGACAGAGATGAACAGGTCCTGCAAGAAACAACCCCTGGGTATTCTTCCCACACTACCCCTCCTGATCTCTCTGTACTCAGAGCCGCTGTCACGCTCCTTCCTGCTGCAGGGCTCTTGTGCCTCCTTTCCTCACCTGTCTGAGATACTCAGGGACACTTTCTCCACATGGCTACTCTCCCTTCATCAATTTGCTTTGTAGGCAATGCCAAGATTCCCTCAGTATCCTCTTAAAGCTCACTGCATTTTTTTTTCAAAGCTCTTATCCAACCACGGAGCCTTGGGATATGGGAGAAAGAGCAAGTTCTCCAAGAGGACACAAGGAGTTCCAGACCATAAGTGTGGGGAAAGAGTAAGAGGATGAGGATCAGCGAATCCAACAAACCGGAGGCTTTTCTTCTGGCTGTGGGTGCTCTGTGTTCCAGCAAGAAGCTGCAGAGGTCTTACAATCTTTGTTATGTATATTTCCCAGAATTTCTAGGGGTTTGGTACAGAAAAGCGAGGCTGTAGCACATGCTCAACTCAAAGTGGAAGGGATTAAAATCATGGCATTTTGTCCATTTGTTTAAGTTTAGGGTTTTTTTTTTTAATTTTCAGAATATCTTTCTTCATCTTTCTTTTTGGGGGAGGGGGCTATTAATAAAAGCGATTTTTCATCAGCTCCCTTAACCTATTCTTTCAATAATCATTCATTCATTCATTTATTCACTCAGCAAGCACTCACTGTATACCACATCCTTTGCTCACAACAAGGAGGAGGGAAATAGTCTCCACTTTGGCAGGGGCATGTGGACGAAGGAAAAACCACATTTGTCTCCTAGACTTCCAAGAGACTGGGAAGCCAATGAAGATCAAGTTATTCAAGTCCAAGCAACAGGTAATTAAAAGAGCCATCTAAAGGGGACAGTGAGGCAGGTACAGAAAGGCAGAGTCAAGACTCCTAGAAGCAGGACAATTCAGCTGAAGAGAACCTCATGCTCTTTAGCCAAGTCAGTGGTTGGAAAAGTATCTCTTTGAGGGCTTGGCAGGTTCCTATAAACAAATGCATGAGATCAAGTCCCACTAGGCAGTGTCATTTGGCTCCAGATAAATATTGTATTCCTAGCAGAATTAAAGTTGGTGGCCAAGAATCCTGGGGACTGCAGCTATTGCTGAGAAGGAAAGCAGGCAAGGGCTGGTCAGGAGTTAGGATCCCTGCAAAATTGCAGGAAGACAAAAGACTAGAGAGAGTATCAGACAAGGACAC
Organism: Taxidea taxus jeffersonii; assembly: GCA_003697995.1. Classification (NCBI taxonomy): domain Eukaryota; kingdom Metazoa; phylum Chordata; class Mammalia; order Carnivora; family Mustelidae; genus Taxidea; species Taxidea taxus. The sequence goes on from RCUC01169701.1 coordinate 109,888, forward strand.
TGGATAGAGTCCCAACACTTTGGATTTAGCCAGCAGGACAGGTGTGAAACAGGAATTCGTAAGACACATCTCCAAATTGGATCCATTATCATCTGTTGGTTAAGCCCCAAACACATACAAACTCAGACTGTGGGTTAGACACTCAGCTCTGAGCCAATCTGGCTGCAGCTGTGGCAAGGCAAGGCGGTCGATGGAAGAGCCAGGCTAATGGGGCTGACGTGGTGCCTGAGCCTCTGACCCCTTGCCGGCCTGCCTTCCCACAGGAGCTCCTGGGAGGACAATCATCTCTGTGAATCAGGGCCTACTGCCTCCATTTGTTAAGACCTTCCCTCTGTCCTTTTTAAATATCACTATTAATACCCCCTCGTGGCACTGTCTTGGTCCTTTACCCTTTCATCCAGATATTATTAAAAACTAGTGTCAAAAATGGAATTCTCCAAAGACCTTGTAAAAGTCAGCTGTGAGGCCAGCTATATGGAAGCACGGCCCGGTGATAGGGGCTAGCTACTTCCTAAGCTGTGATTCCTGCAGCACACACTTCTCCTTACAGACCCTATGATGGAAAACCTAGAGTGAGCTCCCCTCCCGTGTCTTCCACTGCACCCTTCCTGGGCTTCAAACCATTCTTAGAATTCCACCAATTTTATCCAACCTTCTATAAGGTTCAAACTCACTCCTTCCATTTTTTTATGCATAATATCCTCCCAAGTTTCCCTCTCCCCAGCCAACCTCCCCACCCCTCCCAATATTCTTTTATACATTTTTGGAGTATCAGGTGTGTGTCCTGCCCTAGAACTCCAATGAATGGCCCCTTAAAGACTCACTGAGATATTTTGATGCACAGATCAGAACATTTTGAAGTACTTTAAATTCATCAGTTTTGATGTAGAAGCAAAATATACAAAATGGTGTTATATAGCTAGGTGATAGCATGAATTTAATCCATAGTAGATAGGAACAAAAGATAATGATATTTATTTTTCCCCCAATTAAACTAAACCTAGCTTCAATGTGTTTAAAAGAAAAATCAATCTCTGTTATAGTAAGTGACCCCTCCACCTCTTGTAGGTCATGAAGTAATGGTAATAATCATAATTATTATTTTATTATAATTAACAAAATATGGGAAACATGTGACACTTGCTAAGTTTCAGGCAAGGGAAAGAATCAAGCATTATTTATTCTGCTTTTTCTATACAAACTGTTCCTCCTAGTACCAAATAGTTGAGGATGGGATATATCCCTCTGGAGAAGTATCCTAAATGCTTTGTCTCAATTACCACAACAACCTTATGAAAGTAAATACTAGAATTTTTATCCATTTTTCAGATATTGAGGCACAAAAGACTTTCAGCTCAAACCCACCAAAGGAAAAGGTGGTGCTAGAGGACTGTTCTAGAATCTGCTCTTACCAACCATGGAGAACAAAAATCCTTAGCCCCTAAAGATTATCTGGGAAAAGGAAGAAGGGCTTTACCCTTAATCCAAGGTGTCCACCCTCACCAGCCTTAGTCTCCTGCTCTATAGGGTAGCTTCTGACCTCTAGCTCCTCATGGGGTCCTCCCCCTGACCCTAGGCCCAGCCACAGAGTCTTGGTTAAAGGTTGCGGATCTTGGTGTCCAGCTTGCCCTGTCTCCCACTGAGACTATCCAGGGCACTGTAGATAATTAGGGCATGAGTCTCTAGCTCCCATGAGAATCCGCAGTGACCAACTTTTCCCTAATTCACATACTGAGTAGCTAAGGCTTTTCCCATCCTTGACTCTAAGCACCAGCCTCTAGAGTCTCACCTTCTGTACCAAACCAGAACAAACTCCCCAAGGGAGCTTGAAATACAAAGACAATCTACTTCCTTCCTGCTAGTATGGATTTGGAAATGGGGGATGAGATCCCTCCTTCCTGAAGAAAACACCTGATTCACTGAACCACGGTGAATGTACAGTATTTTTTCCTTGTCCTTAAGACTAATGAATGTGGTATAGTCCCCTTGGAACCACACCATATCCCTCACTCCCTCACTGAACCTTATTCTCTCCCCTCCATTCTACCCCATCCCATCACTTCTAAGCCTCCTGATCTCACAAATTAAAGAGTTGCAAAAAAAAAAAAAAATTGCATCTGCATTTTGAAAATGATAGATAAAGGTAAAGAATCAATAATTTTTTATTCTGCTCTTCCTATATAAACTGTTCCTCTAGTAACCAAATAGTTGAGGATGTGATATATCCCTCTGGAGAAGTACTGTAAATAAATTCAGGTACAGTGACAAAATAACACCACTTTGTAAGCCATAATGAATTAAAAGATCTAAACAAAGACCATGAATGGCTTCCAGCATCACCAAACAGAGGCCACCAGGCATTCCTTCCTTCCTAGCAAAACAAAACTGAAAACAACCAACAAGCCCAGATCTATTTGATCAAGTCTGAAGTCTGTGCTCTTCTGCACAGAAGTCACTAGCCCCAGGGGGCCGGTGGGCACTCCCAATGTGGCTAATCCTAATCGAGATGAGTTCTAAGTGTAAAATACACACCAGATCTCTAAGATTTCGTACAGAAAACAAAATATAAACTATCTCAATAATTATATTGAGTATATATTGAAATGATAACATTTGGGGTATACTGGGTTAAATAAATACATTATTAAAACAAAAAGACTGCGCCTAGGTGGCTCAGTCGGTTAAGCGTCTGTCTTTGGCTTAGGTCATGATCTCAGGATCCTGGAATCAAGCCCCACTTCAGGCTCCCTTGCTCAGTGGAGAGTCTGCTTCTCCCTCTTCCTCTGTCCATGCCCCCCATGTTCTCTCTCTCTCTTTCTGTCTGAAATACATAATCAAATATTTTTTAAAAGATTAAAAAAATTCATCTGTCAACATTATCCCATGCCTTCCTTCTGTCTGAGCCTAGAGTCGAATTGTTTTTAGAAGCAAGGGTAATGCTCAAAGTAAGAAATAAAGGCCAGAATAGGGGTAAAACTTGGAAACAGGTAAAATTCAGCATTGGAGCCAGATTTCCTTTTTTTTTTTTTTTACTTTATTTAAGCTTTATTTAAACATATGATGTAACCCCACCACCCTCACCCAACCCCTCTTCCCCCCACCCCCCTCAGTTTGTTTTATGACATTAAGAGTCTCTTTTGGTTTGTCTCCCTCCCGATCCCATCTTCTTTCATTTTTACTTTTCCTACCACCTTAACTCCCACCCCCGTTGCATCTCCACTTCCTCATATCAGGGAGATCATGTG